>OMNV01026010.1:0-28605 GCA_900303265.1 Brotula barbata | reverse complement strand
TTTCTTAAAGCAAGAGGACTAATCTGTGTCCCTCATGGGCACATACCAGAGTTCTTGCTGGTTGGTAGGGGATCAAATACTTATTTCACTCAATCAAATGCAAATCAATTTATAACTTTTATATAATGTTTTTTTCTGGATTTTTTTTAATATTCTGTCTCTCATTGTTAATATAAACCTTCCATAAAAATTATAGACGTGGGCAAACTTACAAATCGGCAAGAGATCAAATATTTATTTCCCCGCTGTATATATGTATGAATATACAGTATGTACACATAAATACAGTACATATGTATGCATATGTACTATATACAAATACAGCTGCTGGGTAAATGTTGGTTAAGGTTAATTTCTGTGATTCGCCCCTCCATTCCCCAGGTTGGGATCTGCATAGGAACAGATTATTAATTATTTTATTAGATATATCATTTGAATGACTGAGGGACCAAGGTACACACTTTTTCATTTCCATTGTACAAGTTTCCAGCTCCTAGTTTAGCACTGAGTTACTTACATAGGCATATGTAAGCCACCTCCAGGTACTTGTAAGTGCCATAACAAGGGTCACCAAACACTGAGTTGCTCACAGCAATGGTACAACTGTTCCTCCCATTACAGCTGTGAATGTAATATGACACGAATGAACACACACACATACACACACACAGACTTTAATTCTTCTATTTATGCGGGTGTAAAGAGGGAATGTATTAATTCCCACTTTTTGCAAGAAATTCGTACCTGTTAGCAACTACGCTAGTGTGGGTACCAACAGGGTTTGCAGGGCAAGCCACGTTTGTGATCTGAGAAATCGGCCTCTGGTAAGAGCATGTGGTTTTGTCACGGCGGCCATATTCAGCACCGTACACAAGTATCACCTGCCCTTCATCTAGCAAGAGGAGAAAGAAATGTTATGAGAAATTAGTTGATGGAATGGAGTTTTAATGCAGAATTGAGATGCAAAATCTGAATCTGAATCAAAATTCAATACCACCATGGCGTATTAATATGACGGTATATTAAAGCCACCATTTTTTTGTTTGTCCATATTCTTATGATCTGAAAAGAAATAAAAATATATCCAAAAAAGATGGCCATTCAACTAACTAGAAATAATAGAAATTAACAAAAAAACAAACAGTTTATCATGCTGATGTACCCAACATACAAAAGAAGAGAAAAAACAATTTTACCACACTGCATGTGTGCCAAGGAATGTTCACAGGAAACAAGCCGATCTGACAAAATGACATTACTCACATTAGACAACATATCCGTGATATTTATTACTGCTACATTTCATGCAGACATGTGACTGACCTGCTGGAAGGCAGACATAGCTCGTCTCCAAGTATTTGCTGGTGCCAAAGCAGGGATCAGGGCCACGGAAATTATTCATGCTCATTTCACACATTTTCTTTCCATCGCACCTGAGTCAAAAAAATCAAGAAATAGCAAAAAGATGATCAAAGAAACAGACGAATTGTGTCTCACCAAAGGGTCTAACACAGATCCAATAGAAATTATAATATATTTGCAGACACAGTATAGAATAGAATAGAATAGAATAGAATAGTCCTTCTCTTAAATGGCACCTTATCCTATCCACCTTACCCTAATGGATAGGACTGCATGTTCAAGTGACCAGGGTCCAGGTAAGAGTAGTTCAAAAAGCCTTATGAATCAGTACCAGCTACCTCACCTTGGATATGGAACCCATAGCCTCTTCCTGGTGCCAGGCTTGGGTGTTAAGCAATGTAAGTGACTGCACTTAGAGGCTAAGAAGTTTGGACCTGTCAGGTAGTGGACAAAGGCTGTCGAATTGTGATGAGCCCTAGCTTTAGAAAAAAACGCTCAAGGTGTGAAATAGCATCTGTTTGGTAGTTTGTATGGTAGATACAAGCAATACAAACTAGGTGGACTGGTTGATGTCTGTGGTATTGCACTGACTGGTTCATGTCCTTGTCAGTAGTAGACAAAAATATATATCCATTTGCCTATCTTGATCCTACATTTATCTCCCGTGGTGTTCCTCAGGATCAACCTAAGTCCCCCCTCTTATTTATCATTTATTTGCTTTCACTTAGTTCAACTATTCACCACCATTTTCTACAGTATCACTTTTAAGATATTTTTGTTTGCTTCCAAAGCTTCTCTGGCCAGTGATTCGCTCCTGATCACTGTCAGGAGAGATGCTATATAAAGAGGCTGATATGCAGGACTGGCGTGGTGTCATGGCTATCATGGCTAAAGATAAATGATTGCGTTAAATATTACACAGACATGACAATGAATTTTCTGCTGTCTTCATGACCCAGACCAAAATAGGTGGACGCTGGATGGATGAATACATGAAAATAATATAACATAATGAAGCAGATATACTACATCTACCTTCTCTTGAGTACATCCAGTGTTCCCTCATGAGAGCACTGTGTATTGGCCAGCTGATTTGGAGGTCTGCCCTCACTGCAGGTCTCACGGTTTGCACGTCCATACAGTGCTGCCTGGACATTGATCACTCCATTATCTATTAAACACCACAGAAGAAGACATTATGTAAAAGTGCAGACAGAAATAAATTAATACTGTAAGCAGCTGTTTTTGCTTAATTGTGGTAGTTACTCAAGAAAATATAATAGGTTAAAACAAGCAATAGGAGGACACTTGACATGGTTGGCAATAGAAATAGAGGTGGAAGTAAGGTCAAGGTCAAAGGTCCTCTTTGTCAGATGAGACAGTCACTGCCATCAGTGCCTGTCTCAATGTATTCAGAGGCTGAGTTCAAATATCATACAATCAAACTACTCAAATTTCCTGTTTTTTCTTGATGCTGAAACTTCTTAGTCTTAGTCTTTGTCTTAGCATAGGAGCATCTGGTCTCTTACAAATAATAGTTTATAACTGTGATCACCTCAAATCTAGTAAACAAATGTTAGTTTACTAATGTTAGTTTAATAAAGCTAACAAATGTTATCTTCAATAATATGTTAGTTTAGACCTTCCAACATAAGTATAGGATTTCATGTGGTGAGAAAGCTTTCAAAAAAGTGCAGTCATACCACAAATTAGGAGATGGACACTTGCTCTGTTTTCACAGGTGGTAACTTTGTGTGTGGACATGAACGTCACACCAAAGGGAAGAGTGTCAATCGCCTTTGAAAAACCTGAAATGACATTGTTTTTGCATGTTTACATTTTAGTTATGAGAGAATTGTCGTGTGAAATCTATACGTCATCTTTCCTGATATAGCTAAAGATGTGAGAAAAGTTGGGAAATAAAGGTTATGATGCGTGATTTCAGGAACAAACTAACAATAAATGCGACTCTCAGGCCAGTGAAATGGACAAGGGAAATAACATTTTTTTAAATAGCCTATTTAAATAATTACAGTCATTACAAATTTGTCTATATAGGATCTATTAAATGATGAGGTCACATAGAAATATATAGTATGAATATGTCCCTACAATGTTGCTGAGTGAAATAGTCATTAAAAGAAAAAGTAGAATAATATAGAGAGTGAATGGATTCTCATTCACACTTTACACATTTGCATACATATTTACCTGCTTCCAGAAGCAAACAAGTTGCTGCCAACCCTGAAAAAAGCAAATCAGTCACATCACACTTCATCTTAGTCAAACATAAGAAGAGAACAAATACTTTTTTTTAGTGAATGCCCCATTACCAGCTTGGTAATGATCCATTTATTTTCCTTGTCAAATAAATAATTTAACAAATACAATAAACCTGGTGCATTGTGTTATTAATTTTCCCAAAATTGTTCACTTGAGAATGAAACTGTTGGGAGCACTGAGTAGCGTGGTTCTATTACATCGTTCAATAAATCAATAATTTCAGTAAGACGTAGTTTGCAGTTGTTTTCAAGGCTGTAATTGCTGTAGAGGTATAGCATATCTATTGTTGTTTTAAATGATGAAAGTCACTTCAGCAACGTCATCATGAAAATGGACCATGCCGCTACAAAACGAACTGCAAACTGCGTTTTGTGTTCACGTAGTAACCACAAAGGAGACCCAGGTCTGGGTACGGTTCACTTCCAGGTCCTCTGAGAGTGGTCTGAGTTTATTTGGGGTGTTCACAATGATGAATGTAACGTAATGAAGCGACCCACATTCTTTGGTAAGACAGGTTGTTTTAGAATATCAAAAAGTCAGAAATTCCTATGTTATTATATTATGTTATGTTGTCTTTACGCTATTTAGCAGCATATTGTTGTTGTATGTGTATGTATCCCTGAAGTATGCCAGTCATTAGTCAGCTTTATACTCACACACTGTAGCGCTGAAGCACACCATGATTCGAGATGATCCAGTGGTGGTGAACATGAGACTGATGGTTGTTGGAAGAAATTCAATCAGTATTTATTTAAGGGCAGTCTGTGTTTGTTGGGAAATACAAAAAAAGCCCATAAATCAATAAGCTACAAGCAAAATAAGTCCAAAGGTCCAAAATTAAATTGGTGGTTGCACATTTTGTTTGTTTGTATTGAGTAAAGAGTCAGAGAAAGAAATCCAATCTCCTTGCTGGACCAGCAAGAAAATACAATGAGACCAGTAAAGATCTAAGAATGCAGACACATATAATACAGCAATCAAGCCCTCATCCAGTAAGGGTCTCTCACGTCCACACAGGTATGTAAAGACAGAGAAGAGAGGAAGACACAAACAACTATACAGGTATGCCAACATATAAAGATGGGATCTGTTTCTATAAAATTATTAATATGAGACTTTTATTCAACTTTTAACACGGCTTTCCAAACAACAAAAAGAATTCACAATTTTCTTTACAAAACACAATCGTTGCTTTTAAATAAGGTACGAATACATAATAATGGTGGTAACAAAGCATTTTCATTTTATTTACACAATTTTAGCACTTTGACTGGGTTACAATATTATAAATTAAATACTGAAAAACATTATTCATACTTTTACACAGGTGAATAGATAGTTTTTGTGCAGTCTGGTACCTTAATAGCAGTGAACGTCATAGTATTGATACTATTGTGCATTTTATGTCATCTTCCTGGGCAACCAACGTGGAGGACAATCGCTGTTGTCAGAACCTGTTACTAGGCAGGGTGGATTCATGAAGCTCCAACGATTCCCATCAATTCATAAAGCAAGTTTTCCTGAGATTACAATTAAAAATCCAATTCCAGTTTGATTATTAAGTTACATTTGGCCAGCTGTAAACACACTAACAGCACTGTAAATATGTGGACTGTGGTGTTCCTGTTCATTTGTTCACCTTATGTAATGGATGTGCCGCAATTAGACAGGCGCACACACACGCACACACACACACATACACATGCACGCACACACGCACACACGCGCACACACACACACAATCTCAGCTGCAAGTCACTGTAAAGACGAGGAGGATGAGAAGGAGAGTGAAAGAAACCTGTTGTTGCATGGATGCTGCAGCCTTCAGCAGGACCTCCACAGCGTAATGGTCACTGACCTCCAGAGCCTGAACACAGCCGGCATAGATTCAGAGCAATAATCAGGTTTTTAATGACGTGATAGAAACTTTGCTGTGTCACTCTGTCTGAAATGTTCTCTCTCTCACACACACACACACACACACACACACACACACACTCGTTACCTGCTCCTCTGTTAGCCGGTACTCCATTTGAAAGTTGAACGGTTTGGCTGAACCAGGCACAATTGTATCGGCAAACGTTTGTCCATTTACAACAATCCTGTTGATCACACATATTTTAAATGCTACGAATCAAGGCAAATTTACATTCACAAGAACACACCTGGTTGGAAACAGGCAATCAAATCACAATTTACAAAGTTGGGCCTTGAATATCACAGCATTAACCAAAACTGTGTATAGTCGGGAAACTTGTGAAAATCCAAATGCAAAGATTTGAGAGTTTTAGTTTACCTGTCGTAGGCACAGTCGGTGGACAATCGTACAGTGGTGTCAATGTTGTCTTCAATAAGCCACACCAGGTCAGGGTCAGTAACCAGACGCAACTTCTTCCTGCTCCTATTCGAAATGTATCTGCAGTCTGCATTGAAGTCCCCTAAAAGCATCACATTCTAGCCAAAACATGGGAAATATGGAATTCAGTTCAAATTTTACACATTTTAATGTATATGGTTTATTTGAATATGTATGCTTGGTTTCTATTTTAAATTCAAGAATTCAGACAGAAGTATTTTAATGTGCAGGGATGTCCAAAAAACGCTGCTGCAATAGAGAGAGAGAGAGAGAGAGCTGCTGCAGCCATGTGTATGTGCTACTGAACCGACATCATTCTCCATCATGAGAACCAGAGAGCAGAGGAAGAAGTGTTTGAGTTGTCATTGGCTGGTCAAATCTGTGCTCCATTGCTTTTCCTCAGATCCCTGGATGTCACGTTGACGAGTGAATCTGAAATGGGTTGTGCCCCCCGAACTTGAATCTGAAATGTTTTGTCTTTTATCTTGCTGCCGTTTTAAATTGTATTTGTACTGTGATGTTGTGTAATGGCAGCTGTGTTTGAGTCTGCACCTCGGTTTTCCACATCTTCTTGACAACTTGTAAAACATCATAGAGAGCATCGAGTTCTTCAGTGGCGTTGAGTGGAGAGATGTGCTGAGGTATCAGGACGAATTCCTTTATAGCTAAATGTAGAGATGAGAGAGACGGTCAGAGAGAAGGAATTTCCAGTTCAGCGTGCTTTTTTTCTCGTGTGTGGAAGTCTTGATTGCTTTACCTGTCTTAGGAGCTCTGAAGCGAACAACAAAAGGCTCTCTAGCGAAAACGTCTATGTGTCCGGGACGGGTATCTGGATACTGGTACTGGTCAACAACTGTCACACTCCCACGCCTGTATTCGTTCATTAATATGGGACAAATTTACATCATGAAGGTTGGACGCGGAAACATTTGGTGCAAGTCAAATTGGCAAGAAGGCGCACATTCATTCACTTTTATTTAAGCTCACCTATACACAAACACATACTGCTCCTGGTATGCGTCAGATCTTCCCAGTCTGTCACTGGCCACAGTGTCATATTTATGCTTAGTGTCATATCTGAGACAGGAAGATGGAAGAGGAACAGGAAATGTAAGTCAACTAGTGATGTTCATGTGGCCTGAAGGGTGTGAGTGTGTACAGTTAGATGATCTTTAAGGCGTCAGCATGCTTCAAATGTATATCTGGGCTTGTCTAAGAGCATATGAAACCTTTTTTTAACAATGAATAGAAAAGGGTCGCATCTGAATGTGTCAGTCAGCGCCACTTCATGTATTATCATTCATCATATCACAGAAGACGCTAAATTCCATTTAAACCCCCTCTACTGTCCAGGATGGCTGGATTTTTGTCGGTCTGAACAGATCCTCTGCTGTGGTTCTTGGTTCTTTTGAAGCATGTGGAGGCCTTTGTTGTGTTTGTTTGCGAGCGATTATTCACTTGTTGAGCAGGGCAATGAGCTGCGGTACAGCTTTTTGTCTACTGTCTCTCACTTCCTGAAGCAAACACACATCACATCGCGCAATAATCTGAAAGAGATGTTGAAAGAAACACATTTGATCGCTGAATAAATGGTCACACACCAAACATCCACATATATCACTCAAAAATCATCTGCATCTTCTCACCTTGGCAAGTATGTCCATGACTTCTGGTTCACTGGCCTTGGATTCCCCAAAGCTTTGAACGTTAAAGGCACAAATTCTAAAATCTGACGCCCCTCGAGTGCCACATGCTCCCACAAGGAAGAGGAGCACAAACAGGAAGTGAGCCATCCTCAGTTGACACAACCTGATAAAGAAAAACCAATTTAGCTTCAGCAGAATAGTGTTGACTAATAATTAACGAATGAACTACAACACTGCTGAATGTATCAAATGGGTCAAAGACGACATCAAATATACAATCAGACAAAAATGCAAACACACACACACAATTTCCTACTGTATAAATGTTCACTAATCTGAACATTATGATTAGCTCAGCTCTATTTCACAGTCATGATAGGAGAAGTAAACCAAAGTTTGAAGTCGGGCAGAAAGGGTTTAGAAAGTACGTTGCTGTTGTAATTTACCCAACTTCCCCTATATTTATATACTTCTAATTTACATTTTTTATTTACTATTTTAAGTCAATAACAAATTTAGATCATAGTAAAGGAAGTAATTGCTGCCTATTATTCATGTCAAATTTGACCAATTTTACCATCAAAAAGCTTTTGTTATTTACAGTTGCATTATGACACAGGAAAGGAAAAACATAACACAGAGCAGAGAATCTTGAACAGGATATTAATGCATGCATGTACACATCTAAAAATTCGAAAGTGTCTGTCTTAAAAATGCATTTCAGGATTTTTAAGTTTGTGGAGTGGGTGGAATTATAGGGAAAATTTGACACATATACACAAACCATGAAACTAATGATCAAATAATTTTCTCCAAATCGCCACACGACATACGTTCAAGAGAGACTTAGGAGGGAGGTCGTAGCAGATAATTAACAGACAAAGGAGGCATGAGAGGCGATCACTGGCGCTAAGCTCTGACTGTTTCCCATCATTTCATGTTATCAGCATTTAGGGTTAAAAAAACCTCTTATCTGAGGGCGATAAAAGGGGAATTCATGATGTTTACCAACTGGTAGTTTCACAAATGTCCTTATGTCCTTGGCTTGGTTTCGCTGTTTGTATCCCATGTAGGCTACTTTCCTCAGTATCCCACTTTCCAGATATTCAGTCTGTGTTTTATGGTGTTCTCGCTCTGTTACACAGACCTCTCAGGTTACAAGTCACATAACACGGAAGAAATGTATTTCCGTACTTAACAGTTTGAAGATCTCCTGTCAGTCAATCGAAAACAATTGCTTCTTACCCTCCTGTTGTTGATGGTCTTGTTCTTACAGCGTTTGTTGTGTGTATTCACTTCCTGTTATGTGAAACCCTAAACTGGCAATCCCACCCTGTGGGAGGGACTCCAAAAATATCTGCAGTCTAACCTGAGGATACACACGAGCGTGCAGACTGTGGACTGTGTGACACATCCTCACGATTTCTCTTTCTCTCGTGCCTAATTTACTTGGAAAACTTTAAAGTTTCTCAAAATAAACAATATACAAGTGCACCTCAATGCAATAAATGTAGTTTTCTGTATGCAAACGCATACTATTTCATTTAAAAGTCAATTTCACACCCTTATTTAATTTTTTTGGCTCTCTGTACAGGTTTGAAAAATGTGAGTAAAGATAAGAGGGGAGCAGCAGTCTGATGATAAAATGGGTTTACGTTGTCATGGACACCTTCACTTTAGTAAAAAAGTGTGAATACTCTGTTGAACAGATCTTTGGCAATACAGGGGTAGAAAACCGGATATTGTTTTTGAGGTAGACTCTGCTCTCATCCATGTTATTCACCTTTTTATGGGTTTTAAACCTTGGTATCGAGATCAAACATGGTAGATGTGCAAAGTCAACCCGCCAGCAGGGGGAGCCAAAACAGAGAAGGCCTGGCAGAACATCCAGTAGAGGAGTCAAAACAATTCATAAATCTTGTTCCGGTATATTAATCTTACATTTTTAATACGTGCAATAAATCCATGGATCTGCTCTATAGTAACAGCATAACAGTTCATATGTTGTTCCGGTTAATTGTTGCCATGTTTTGTAATATTTTTAGATTGATCTTGTGTAATTCTTGCTATTAAAGAGAACTTTCTTGCATAGAAAAGATTACAATGGCTTATTCATCCCGTTTAGATCGTGATAACGGAACAGCAATAAGTGAGCAGCTTTAATAGTCACTGTCAGAACCCAAACTTTCACATTATAACCTGCCAAAGACGTTGAAAACCGTTTTATTGATGGTCTAATCTTCAGTTATCATCGAAAACAGTGTGGATCATCTTAAACGAACTGGACATGCTTGGATGCTTGTCATCTTCTCTAAGCGTGTTTAAGAAATACTAAAATGGCAAAAAGTCTTATTTTGTGAGCAATCAAATAAATAAACCATACCCCGTTTCATTATGTCAGAGGTATACACATAAATGTTTTTCCCTCAAGGAAAAAATAAACAGAAAGAAACCTGGGAAGGAAACTTACCAGTGGCGACGACCGACGCATGACAACCTGGTCCAGGTATTCAGACGGTCGCTCCATGATGGATTTGCTGTTCAACCAGTGGCTTCAACTTCTCCATTTCCTCAGTTCGCCCTACAGCTGTCGAGTTTCTAATTTTGGTTTGTTTGGACATGATTGTTTTGTACTTTCTCGTCGCTCGGCTCTGCAGGCTCCGTCGGCTGTGACAGGCTTGTTGTCATCTTTAGCTTTCGGCTGTTCCTGTTTGGTGTCGTTTCACTCGCTGCGTCATAGCTTCGTCACATCATGTTATAGTATGGTCAAGGACACCCTCATCTCATGGAACGGACGTTTTGTGACCCAGCCGTACCTCTTAGTTTAATATTTAACGTAGGTTCTGTACAAAACAAACCTTGAATGCTTGATTTTCATTTTTCCTGGTGAATTAAATTAAAATAAATGAAATTGTTATTCATCACCATGTGTCTGCATTATGCCAGTTTTCATTCTGATCTCTGAAGTTTGAAACATTTGCAACTAAGTAACTGCACATTTTATGAATAAATTTAATCTCTTGACTGGATGACCACTTTATCCAACAGTGTAGCGGCTTTTCAATTTGACGCATCAACATCTGTTGTCAACATATTCATTTTAAAAATATATTTTATTGTACCGTTCAGAAATTCATGAGTAACTACCTTTGTATTTTAACGGTGCAAGGTGACAAAGTGTGACGTGTGAAAAGTCTGTTTGTCCGTGTGGAGTTTGTATGTTCTCCCCCATGTCTGCCTGGGTTTCCTCTGACTGCTCCGGTTTCCCCAACCCAAAAAAAACATGTGTGTTAGGCTAATCACTCCTTCCTTTGTTCCCGATCAAGGCCGAGATGGAAGATCTGGCGTTGGTCCTGGCACTGTTGTGTGTGTGTTTGCATGTGTTGGCTGTCTACTGCTCATCATTGAGGATGGGTTGTAGTGCAGAGAGCTACTTTCCCTAAGGGGATCAAGAACATAGGCAAAGCATGCAACTGATAAAATGCAAAAGAAATAACTACAATAGCTTTTGTATTCAAAACCATTTTATTGGTTTACACTTGTCAAAATCTGAGACTGCTCTAGTTGGCGTGCAGGGCCCTCCAGCGGGACAGTGGGCCTCTGTTGGGGATGTACTTCACCCCACAGCCATCAGGAATCAGACGCTTCTCAGCCATCATGTCATCAAAGTCACAAGTGTTGAACTTGGTGAAGCCATACTTCTTGGAGATGTGGATCTGATATGAAAGGAACAGTGAGAAATCAATTCACCTTCACGTAAGTCAAGCAAATAACTCAGACATCACATGGTACGGTAATTTATTTGCATCATTTGTCTCAGTGGTCCCTTAAAGCACTCAGCACCTCGCAGCTGAGGACATACACAACCAAAGAGTCACTGTCTGCAGCCTTTGCACACCACAACCGCACTGCAGCGAGACTGGTCGGCTTAATAAGCTGCAGAGATGTGCAATGGAAGCACCATGGATGCTTGATTGATGACATTGGAAAATCAGATAAGAAAAATGTAATAGTTCAGGACATGCATAAATAACTAACTGCTGCGGTGTTAAATCTTTACCTTCTGGCGTCCAGGGAACTTGAACTTGGCTCTACGGAGAGCCTCAATCACATGTTCCTTGTTCTGGGCCTTGGTTCTCACGGACATGATCACCTGGCCAATGTGCACACGGGCCACTGTGCCCTGGGGTTTACCAAAAGCACCTCGCATTCCAGTCTGGAGCCTACAAACAGAATATACAGAAAAGAGAACAAAAGTTACTATTTGTCATCTGGAACATATTAAGTGAGGCCACAGATTGATAGTTGATAGTAAGACCCTAACCCCTAAATTGCTCCCAACAAACAAGTAGGCCTTGCATGGTTTCCTCGGCTGTCGGTGTGTGAATGTGTGTAAGAATGGGTGAATGTGAGAAAAACATTGTAAAGCGTTTTGGATAAAGGCGCTATAGAAATGCAGTCCGTTTACACAATTTGTTGAGGAAAAGTGTACAGAGGATTCTCATTCAGGATAATTTTGTTTAGATGGCAGTACAGTCTACTCTTACTATGTTTCTCAGAATGAGCATACTTTGATATAAGATCAGTGTTTGTGTATATATATATATATATATAAAAATCAATTTACTGCCTTATTTCCAATTCACCTGTATTCTCATTTTGCAAAGTCACATAATTCACACGCATTTAAATGCCATGTTGATAACATGAGGACCCACTGTCCTTCGGCCAAGCAGCAGCATGGGTGCACTAAGTATTTCAACAAGCTGTGCATCATTTATTTGGCTTTTCGTCAGAAACTAAAGAACAGACGCTCACCTATCGGCCCCGGCACAGGACAACATTTTGTTGATGCGGATGACATGGAAGGGATGCAGACGCATGCGGATGTGGAAACCATCCTTTCCGCAGGTCTTCACCATGTACTTGTTAGCACAGATACGGGCAGCCTCCAGAGCTACAATGGGGAACACGGACAATGTTTTACCACCACATCATTTCAACCTTTTGGTCAACAAGAGCGTTACAAGAAATGTCTACCGTCTCAAACACTCGCTCAAGACTTATTGTTAATCAACTTCACCTTCCATGGATGAGGTCAACATTAGCTTTGACAAGTGCTATTGAGCTGATGTACAAGAAAGGCCTACGTGAAGCCCAAAGTGTCTATACTACTATTCAGTAAAATAAGTGGCACAATATATACCGCAGTATGTGCTGCCAATAATATGCTTTGTATGGGCATTTCCATGTTTAGCCGTGGCTGCTTTCCTCCTCACCTTCTGAGGACAACTGCTCATATTCATCAGAGACCATATGACCGCACAGAGGGAACTCATCGACCTTGGCCTTCTTCCTGCCCAAGTCGAAGATCCTGATTTTGGGATCTAAAGATGAACAGAATAGGATGATACAGAAGACAATTGAGAATCAGCTATGTAAAATCATAACTACATACATATAAGAAATCTGCAGCGGGTACTTTGAAAATATCACCACAACAGACAAGTAAGCATTGGCTTTAACATCTAACAATCTAGCATTGTATCAGTGGTCCCTTAAAGCAATCAGCACCTCCCAGCTGAGGACATACACAACCAAAGAGTCACTGTATGCAGCCTTTGCACACCACCACCGCACTGCAGCGAGACTGGTCGGCTTAATAAGCTGCAAGATAGGATTTCAAACTGCTGTAACAATAATTTCGAAGGAAGCATCGTCTAGCTTTAGATCATGGAGTACTAAAAATCCAAGGATTAAATTGGTATGTGGCAAAAGGACCTAACTTTAACACTGGAACCCTTTTATGCCATTTCTAATTTTCAGGGTAACAATTGTGCTACTTGAGAGGAGACATCTTACCAGGCACACCCCTGCAGAAGCGGGACTTTGGGTAGGGCTTGTTTTTACAATAACGGTAACTGTGGATAAAAAAAAAAAAAAAAAAGGTCGTTATAATGTTGTTCTTACTGTGGGACAGCAAACAGCTGCACCAATAACAGATGTGGGCTGACAATCTAATTCAGGTAGTTTACAAGCTGCTTCCACCGTGCAGACTCCATTTAAGAATACTTAGTAATCCTAGAATATCTCTTATTTACTTTGAAATATTAAAATAATGTTGATAAAGTCTCTAGTGATAACTAAATGGCTTTTTAGAAGAGAACAGATTTAGACTTGACAGTTTGCTTATGTACTGTGACCAGCTTCCCTGGCTAACAATCACTTGTTAGAGGATGCCAGTACACAAAAAAGAGCTACTAATACACTGTGTCATAAAGAGTAGCAAAAGGTTGACAGAATATTTTACGTTTGAACGTTTGTTAAGCCTTATTACATGTTGTTAGCATCAAGCTAGCTGACATTAGCTTCAGTATTTCAGCCCAAGTTCTACGACTTATGTAAAACATCGGTGGCATCAACTATTGGGAAAGAACGATACTGGAATATGGGCTAGAAATTGAGAACCGTGTAACCCTGATAGTGCTCTAGATATGAAAATAGGGAGACCTTCCAGTGAGCCAGCGCTCTGTAAGAGTGCACATGGTGCAGCCTGAGAGCCGCTGCCATTTTCCCCTGGCTGATGAGCCGGGCCCAACTCAGAATACATGAGCATAACTTACCAGCGGGCAGGTCGGCGGCCCATGGTTGCGATCTGTAAGTTAACGAAACATTGTGTTACTGGTGGAAATTGAATCGATTGTTTTCGTGAAGGAACTTCAAATAATACTATTTAAAGGCGAGACAAGGAAAAAGCGCAGCCACCACGCACTCACCTAATGGAGGAAAGGAAGAGGAGCTGACTTCCGCCGCGTCATATGGGGAGGTCACGTCGAAAAATGTATAATTTATATTTATTGTCCCTCTGTTTTCAGTTAATGATGTATTTATTGTAATGAAAATAGTAAACATATTCCACATATTTCTATTTAATATGTTTCAAAATTAATTATGGCGCAATCAAGCAGTTGGAGTGGAATGCTGGGGAATGTAGTTTTACATGTGGGCACTTCCGGAACATCTGGAGAGTAGTCTATTTCTTATTATTTTTTTATTCTTTGCAAAAGATGTACATGTAAACAAACATCATTTGCAAAAAAGTTACTACATTAATATCAAATAATAGTATGAATAAGGAACAAAGCAAAAAAACAACAACAACAACAACATATATAATAACACGTGTTAACAGCCTTATCGTTTTTTTAATACCACACAATTCAACCGTTTTTGTTAAATAGCATTTATTTGATAGGTCTTAATAGCTGTCTTGTTTGTTATCATTTTAGAGACAGAGTCAAAGAAAATCCGGAGCGTAGATGTTCATCTACAGCAGTCCATGTGCAGCAGGAAACAGCATGCCAAAATAAGAAGCATTCATGGATACTTTTAAACTTAAATTCACCTTCACCACATTTCCCTAGACTTAAGATTCTTTGTCCCAATCAGGACTCAAGTGTTGTTTAGGTGTTGTTTTCCTATATTTCTTTGGTGTGATTTATGCTTTTCCCATATATGGCTCTTGTAGCAAACCTGGCTTTTTTCAAGATTTTTCTTTGACTTTCACAGAGCTTAGAGCTTTGTTAGGAACTATTTGTTGTGTAGGCCTATAAAGACCATATTGTACATGGGACTGGGCTTTATAAACAGGATTTGACTTGAATTAATTCCATATTCACAAATTTAAAAAATCTGCAGTCTAAACAAAAACAATAAAAAATGTAAACTGCCTCTGTACATCCCCGCTGTCATCCTCAGTTTTAATGTTCCCTTGTATGTTGTTCAAATAAAGCTTTGACTTTTATCTATTTGGAGTTGCTCAGAAAGTATTTAATCCTTTCTCCCAGTTTGGAGGTTATCACTGCCAACTTTCTGAGTAAACATTTATCTAAGTTCATAGGAATTTGTTGTTTAGACTTTATAGCAGTGCTGTACCTCAAAGATATACTTGAGTGAAAGTACAGATATATAATTTAAAACTTACCTAGTTACAAATAAAAGTGAATCTTCAGAAAACGCACTTAAGTAAAAGGTATTTAGCTGATGATGTTAATATTACTTAAGTGTGGAAAGTATGTCACATCACACATCACACATCTATTTCTGTCTTATTTCCATATCCCAGTCAGAAAACATCTCACATTTTCGAATTTCAGAGGAGCAATCATATGGAAAAATATTTATACTCCATGAAAGGACAAAGTCTCTGAAAACAGTCTTAAGTACTGCAGTGAGGTATTTTTGCTTCATCGCTTCTCACCACTGCTTTCTGGAGCTATTTTATTTGAACACTTTACACTTGTTTATTACTAGACTCAGTTAAATATCCTAAAGGTATATAAAGGTATATATCTTATGAAGCTCCTGTTTTAGGATCCAGAGAGAAAACCACCTTTTTTTTTGAAGCCTTGCAAGTGCTGTAAGCCCCTCATTAAATAAAATACCACTGAGAAATAACAATAGGATTTTCTTTATTAGCTTATCTGTTGCTTGCAATTCCTAAATATTTAGTTGAAGATTTTTTTTCTAAAGGCTGCCACAGTAAGCTTATTATATCAAGAGTTAAAAAAAAAGAAAAGAAAAGACATGTGAAGTTTAAGGTGACATTTGGGAAGGATGGATAAATGCTATTTGGGTGTTTACCGCTGGATAGACAAAATTAAATCTGCAGAGTCATTTAGTTGTTAAACAGTCTACACCTGTTGGCGGATCAGTACTGTGTTATTTCTTCTATTTAGGTGGAATGATGTTGATGTTGCTTAAGGTAGGAGACTGATACTAAATTGGAAACTACAAATGTGAATATAAACCTACCATGTCTCTTGCCCAAAGAAAGTCAGAATTGGCAACAACCTCTGGTAGTGGGTATGACGGTTATAGAGAATGCGTATGTTAGTTATCAATTTAATGTAGTTTCCTAAATGACCATTAGGTGGGAGTATTGTACCACAGAAAGGCCCTGCTTCCCTGTGCTCTGGTTTGCTAATTCTTTACTGTAAAAGGAACAATGAGGTCATATCTAGATTCTTGTAATGCAGAACAAATGTTGTTCTCTACCCAGGGAATGTCAGAAATGTTAACCTTGTTCTGACTCCGCTTGAGCTCAGAGTAATTCCAACATGAGGTCAGTTAAACATCATAGAGGCCCTCAGGGATCTCTTTTGGTGATTTGTGCCAGTCGTGTTAGTCCAGACATCATGCTAGACGTCCTCACACTTCTTTGAATTCAGCATGGACCTTTTTACACTCACCTATTTACAGACCATCCAATGTAAGAATGTAATACAAACCCTTATCTATACAGACAGACAGGCCGACACTGACAAAACAAAATAATTACAAACAAACAACAGCCTGTAGCACCTGTAACAAACACTGAGGACCATTAAGTGCTGCCCTGTTTTGTGTGAGTGTGTCTGTGTGCTAGTAAGTGGCAGAAAGTCCACATAACCACTCCTTGATGAGTGACTCATACATGAACCGGATATCTCAGTCAGGAAAAGCCATTGAACTTAAAACCAGATTGTTGCAGACCTTAGGGAAGGTCAGCTATAAGCTGTGAAACACCTCCATATCTTAACTCATCCCCCTGTGTTGTCTGAACCTCCTCCAGACTTTCCTGTGTCTATGCTAAAACATACTGAAGGACAAAGAGGAACATGTGACAATGGAAAAGGAGCAAGATCCAAAAATGGCCCTGCGTTACCATCCTGGTGACCAATGGCAAACACGCACAGTCATAAACACACGCACACACGTTACAAAAGGAAAAGCCGTACCTTGTTTTTGGACAATGCTAAAAAGGTTAAAAGAAATGGACAAAGTTACCTCTCACCTGAATTGTTTTTGGGCTGTTTTACTGGACACACTAGTGGTTGTGATCTTCAAAGCAAAATGGTGAAGGCATCTCTCAAGAAAAGCTATGATACACATAATCTATTGACTATATTATCTGTAGCAAGAAGAAGCAAGAATTGATGGCAGCGAGGATGATTCTGATAACATGCTGACTTATAGGCCTATGTCGTGCAGACTTGACACATGTCTTGACAAAGTTAATTCAAATAAAGCAGATCTTTGATACACCAACCCCACCCTTACAGGCACACACACAACCAATCCCATGACCAGTGTGACCATTGAATGAGGGTGTGGTGGCTAACACCCTGACCCTGATATTCTGAAAACGGAAATGTGTGTATGTGTGTGTGTGTGAGTGAGTGACAGAGAGAGAGAGAGAGAGAGAGAGAGAGAGAGAGAGAGAGAGAGAGCATGTGAGGAGGTCTCTGTGTGGGAGATTGTTCACTACTTCCTTTCCTGAAGACCTCAGCAGCATTTCATCTACTTTTTCATTGTGAAAATTAAATTAATGGCAAAGGATGGCACATTAGATAGCGAGGAAATAGTGAGGAAATAGCGAGGAAATAGTGAGGAAATAGTGAGGAAATAGTGACCTGGCTTTGTGCCTGCACTAAAATACAGCCTGGAGGAATAGCAAGTTTTGTTTCACGCTGTTTAGGGCTTGTTATGGTTGTCATAGTGTTATTTTGAGTCCAGGGTGGGTGGGGTTACACTGCATTAAAAATAAACTGTCAATCGCACAGCTTGTAGCTGTAAGAAATCAATTTTTTAACAAGGCAAACTATTGTGGCATGCATTGTAATTCTGCTACGTGGTGAACCATGCACATCCAGTACTCGGTGCAAGTTAAAACATTCACCATGAAGTATTTCATGCTAGTTTGGGCAAGATTTTCAGTTTTATCATAGATCCATTTTTAAAATCCAGATTATGCTGCACATGGTTATGCCAGTAAGTGATGTCTGTATGGTATTATTCAACAGGCCCTTAGCAGGTTTATTCTCTGTTTACATTTCAGTCATTTTTCTCTGAATATCGCCTCCACTCTAAACAGTCCAGCTTCCTAGTTACCACACAAACACACCTCTGATAGGATCAGGGCTGTTTTTGCATAAAGAAGAGAGAGAGAGAGAGAGAGAGAGAGAGAGAGAGAGAGAGAGAGGGGAAGAGAGAGAGAGAGTAGCCCCATATGTATCAATAAGACTTGCCCTATGCATCCTGCTTCATGTTTGTCACTGAGCTACCTGTACGAAACCTCGATGCGTTCAGGCACGTGGGGAACCCAAGTACATTTTGTTCTCATGTTATTGGTTTGCTACAACTTCTAGCCCTTTTTGTCCTGGCCTCTGTGTATTACTTTTGTAGCAATGTAGCATTCATCAGTTGGAGCTCATCATAGTAAAATTGTTCTGAGCTATCCCGTTCATACAGTTCATACAGTTTAAACTCTTGAACCAGCATTGGGTCGTCATTGTAAAGGCTTATCATAGTATGGGCTCATAGATGAATTGTTGAATCTGATTTGTAGAAATCATAACTCATAAGAACGCCCATCGTATCATCATTATCATTTTTTATTTTATTTGTTATCATTTTTTATTGCTTTTACACTCAATTATCATTTTTTCCAATGAAAAAAGCCTGAATTAGTTCAGTCTTTTAATCATTTAATAAATCGTGTTCACAAAAAGAAAAGAATATCAGATGATCGAAGATGGCACTGTTGGCACAACTGAGTAATTCAGTGATTTTTTTCTGAGTAGGCATTTGTTGCCCACACTGTTGTTCAGGAAGTAGATGTGTACAATGTTGCCACAGTAACCAAAGCCTGCATAAACAACACATCTGATTCAGATACAGGCCTTATGAGTGAGAAAAAAAAAACACAACTGGGACATGCGTGGCTAGGTTCTATCTATCTATCTATCTATCTATCTATCTATCTATCTATCTATCTATCTATCTATCTATCTATCTATGTTCTGTCTGTCTCTCTCTCTCTCTCTCTATTTATCTACCTAGCTATGGCCATGGTAATGGTATACATTAATAATTATGTTATCTATTTAATTTTTCCCTCTGTGTCTTCTTCTGGCTGTCTGTCTGTCCGTCTCTTGTTCGGTTTCTACCCAGGTCGTGTCTCTGCAGGTCTGTATGTCAGGCTCAACTGCCTCAGTCATGAGATCATATGATGTCATCCCCTTTACACAGGAGCAGCCTTCCGATCGGTCTGGCTGAACTCTGGGAAGTAAGTGTGCGCGTGTACGTGTGTATGTCCAAGAAAGAGAGAGGGGAAAAAAAGAGAAAGTTTTAGTTCAACAGCAATGAGCCAGACAGGAAAAATACCAACTACAGTAAAACTAATTCATAATATAATCGATGTAACGCTATATGCAGTACTTCCTGCTTATTGTGTTCCCCCATAAAGAGCCATCTAATTCAATCAGTGATATATCATACGCACTGTATATACCACATTCTCTTACAGGAGAGGAAAGAAGGAGGAAAAGGAGCAGTTTGGGGGAGTGAAGTGTGGAGAGGAGTTATAGGGACAGATGGAGGGTCAGCTCAAGAGAGGAGCAAATTCATTTTGTGGACCTCCTTCATTACAGTCTTCCTTGTCAGCCTCCTTTTTCTCTAACTGAGAATGGTTTCTGATTACACATCCCCCCTCACACACAATCTGTCTTCTCTCACACATGCACACATGCACACACACGCGCACACACACACACACACACTCAGGCACACAAGGAATGCATCATTTTCAGTTGCTTTAGGCTGGTGTTCATGTCTGGTGACATCACTATTTGTTTCCTCCGACATCTGTTTCCACTGAATCCAGTCCAGATTCAGGTGAAGAGGACGAGTGTCACCTAATATTTTACCATCTGTTACCATTGGGATGACAGAATGGATGACTGACACAGATAAAGGGGCACTTACAGACACTCACACACCCTCACACTCACACAGCAGATGTGTCGTACAGGTACGAATTGTCTGTGTGTGTGTTGTGTGCGTGCATGGTACCTGTGTTTTTTTCTGCACTGGGTGATGTCATGTTTATAATTCACACCATGTCACCTGAATGAGTAAGAGGAGCCTCATAGACACTCAAACACACACAGACACACACTTTAGCCAGACACACACATATACACAAAAAGTCAAACAGACGTAACGCCGGGGAGCCGGTAGGGTCATGATGATGTCACTGGGATCACGCAGAGGACTTATTTAAAACACTCCACTCGTTCTGATCCAGAGGTGTGTGCTGTGTGCGTGCGTGTGTGTGTGTGTACGATGAGCGTATGTTTTGGATTGTGCACACAAACGGTCCTGCTTAGAGGCGTGGGATTTGATTCACTGACAGATAAGGCAACTTAAGGAAGGAATCTGGACATAGATGAAGAAAGTTTACTGAGGCACACAGAGATCTGGTCAGAGAAAAGGAGATCTTTTTTTTTTAAGGAGCTGGGTGATCTGGAACCAGAAGAAGATTTAGAGTGAGAGAAAGAGATTTAGAGTAGGAAAGAGACGGCAGATGGAGGGAGGGTGAGCGGGAGATCAGTCATTCATAGCTGCTCTGTCTCCACATTCCTCCCCCCTTATATGGACAAAACTACTGGAGCCCATCTCTCCATCTCTATACCACACACAAATACAGGACCCAACAAACTACAGCAGGGGTTCTTAATCTTTTTCAGCCCTTGACCTAAATTTACTAAATGTAGTCTTACCCCAGAATCCAGTATAATGAAAACATATTGCCACTCTTGTTATGTGGCCACCCAACCAAAGCTCTCCCAAAACCCAATTTACATCCTGACTCATGACTCAACTCAGAAACTTGTACTTAGAGTCATAGTTCTTTGTTGCCTCATTTGGCCACTGATTGCTGTATTTTTGTCTTTGCCTCTGTTTGCCTGCATGTCTGTTCTCTCTGTTCATGGTGTACACAAGTTCAAGAGAGAGACCCAAGAGAGACATGTTGGTCACGAGAGGATTCAGCCATGCTTGCAGTTTATGACAGACTTGTGGGTTAAGGGAAAGAGCAAGAAAAACTAAAAAGGGGAGAGATAGAGAGAAAGAGAAATAGAGAGAGAGAAAAGAGGAGAGCGATGGGGATCAAAAGTGAGTATGAGAGGGAGAGAGAGAGAGAGGAGAAGGGAGAGCTTGCCTTAAAAGGCTGTGTATGTGGATGGAGGGGGCCGTTCAAATTGTTTAAATGTACTTGTGTATGTGTATTCCTAGGTTGTTAAATGTCCCCATGCGTATTAAGACGTGGGGTATGAACGCACTCAGGATTCAGAAGATTTATAGAGCAAAATACAAACAAAAGCTCTGATGGCTGTATTTCTGTCCACAGTGTTTCATGAAGGGAAACACAGAGCCCGCCATTGTATGATGACAGACAATTATATATGCATTCAGAGTTCAATCTCCAATACATATATTTGTTTGTGTGTGTGTGTGTGTGTGTGTGTGTGTGTGTGTGTGTGTGTGTGTGTGCCAGAATAGTCAGTAGCTACTAGCATTAGATTCCTGCAGTCTGATTCATTCAGAGCGGTCAGGACAGACTCCTTTTAAAGACAGCGAACGTGTTGTCTTGACATTTAACACCCCCGTCGCATTTCAATATCCATTTGGAATGCATGCACACACTGCAATTATTGGTAGAGTGGCACCAGTCCAGTTTAGACCCTCCAGAACATTGGTTCTAGCTTCTCTGTAACTCACTAAAGTGTACATGAGCAAACACACTCCTGCGTGCTCATCCTGCCTCAACCCAGAGTACTCATTACTCAACAGCAACTGAAGGCCCGGGAAGAGATCCAGATTTCTCTCTCTCTCTCTCTCACTCACTCTCTCTCTATTTCTCAGTGCTCTCCTCTCTCCTCCAACCAATCTGTGTGATTTTCTTAATATGGCCAGAGAGGGAGTGAAATGAGAAAGAGAACTAGAATTTTGAGCAAAGACAACAAAGTGGCTACAATGCTCTTGCACTTGAGTTTGCCTACCTTGACTATTTACTTGTCTAAACTAGACCTAATTCTTAGTGTTACAATTTAGGATTCACAAAAGTTTGAACAATCACTGTAAAAAACAGTGGTGTAAATTAACTAAATTGTAATACTTCACTACACTGCTTAAGGTTGTTTAAGGAGAATTTGTATTTTAGAGGTGTATGAATAAAAAACACATTTGTTACTCTTATTAAAAAATGAATTCTTAAGTAGTTGGCAATGGTAAAAAATGACAGCAAATCTATTAGTTCAGTGCAATGGTTTTAATCAGTTTGAGCTCTCAATGTATGTGATAGATTTACATTAAATTGTTTCTCTTGTAAAATTTAAACTTCATAAGACCTGTAGAGTTTTGGCTACGATTGAAATTTTGTTAATCTCAACATTATTACAAGGTATAAATACAAACCATAAGAACCAGATTCTTGTAAACCGTCCTTTTTTTTTGGTCCTACTCTATGCACTATTGTATATTTATAACATGGAGGTACACATCTGTGTTATCATAGGACAGCATGTTATCAGTTTTATGGGATTTTCTTTGCATGGAAAAAGAAAATAGAAGATGTGGGAGGAGAGACAAAAGGAAAGCAGGGGAATTAGAGAGACACGAGATGATGCACGGTCACATTCCAATTGTGTGTGTATGTGTGTGTGTGTGTGTGTGTGTGTGTATATGTGTGTGTAGTTTGGTCCAGGGGAGCTCACTTCTTTGGTCACCTTTTCGAGCCCGTGGTTTTGACCAGCTTAGGTTCCTACAGCTGACACACACATGCACAATACATACAGTATGTACACAACGTACCACGCTTGCTCATGTCACCTTCAGGCTGTTAACATAACACACCAGCGTGTAATGTATAGCTGATTAGCTTGAATACTATATGGAGTGAGAACAGTCAGACAGGAAACAGACGCTCACTTTCCAGCACACACACACACAGAGAAGGTAACACTGCAACATATTTCCCAGTGACATACAGTTACATACACTCATACAGCATGTAGAACTCCAACACACACCCATACAAATGAACAGCCAAATACATACACACACAATGCACCAGCAAACATATGATTATTCCTGAAGTCTCTCTGACGTCTTTTGCATGTGTGAGTCACAGGCCGCCCGCAGACATCAGGACCGACAGTGTGGTGACTCAGTGCCATCGGGCCCGGCTGTGCTTTACAAGTATAAATTCTTACAGTAGAGCCTACAGTGCTTGTGGTAAGAGCTGATACCACATACTAAGGTTATTGAAAGAGTGTATGTGCAGGTGCGGTGGGTTTAAATGGTGGTTTGAGCAGAAATGACAATGGGTTGTTGTTCCCCCGCAGTCTGGCTGAGTTTGCCGTTGTGGTGTTTCGGAGGAGTAATTTGTGTTTTACTGCTATCTGTGCCTCCACTTTGGACACATCAGTTTGTACTGCTGTGGTCCAATTTATGCTGTGTGTGTGTGTTTCAATTTGCATGAGAAATAAACATTGTTTGTTTTGTTAAATCACATTTGGAGGCATTTATTGTCGTCAGGATATGTTATGATCATTTATAATATCACATAATCATTAGAGTATTGTTATATAAGGTCACATGCATGTTTGGTAAGTCACAACCGGATAATTATGATCGGGATAAGACATGGTTGTGTCCTTTCAAATGTCGTGTTACAAATTAGAGAAGAGAAATACAATAAAACAACTTTCATAACATACTGTAGATATCTGTTGATTTCTGAATTTATTGATGTGAATGACAGATTTGCACCTTTATACTCCTGGATCAGTTATGGATTTATTTTGTGACTGCCCCTTCATGAAAATCTCTTTATCTTCCATATCTGTGTCAAAAAAGTTCAACGCATGAATACAAAATCCAAAGAAAATAATGCAAACATCAGACAATCCAAATACAAATTCTTCATAAAGTGCTGACATTATGCATTCTGTTTTACATCAAAATGTTTGCACTTTTGTCAAAGTGATTCTTTTATAATGCACTCTGAGTTCCCAGTGTTTATCCCCCTCCTCTGCTGCTCCGGCTAACATCAGTGTTGGCTCACTATCTTGTTGGTCATGTGCCCATTACTCAAACCCTCTGTCCACTCTTAACGCTGTTTCTGTGTAACTTTCTGTCTGCTTCAACTGGTCATAAAAGACGCTCCATATTTCACATGTCTAAATATGGACTCCATTCCTTTTAATGAGTACCAGTTTTCCATTTTTACTCCACTTTGTCGTATGGGAGTCACTTTTATGTGTGTGAGTGTCTTTGAATTTGAATTGGATGCGGGCTGAGTGAGTGAAGACTGTGGGTATTTGTTTAACTACCTGTGTGTGTGTGTGTGTGTGTGTGTGTGTGTGTGTGTGAGAGAGAGTGTTAGGTAAGAGGGGGCCTTGCTTTGTCTAACCAGTCCACTCCCCTGTGTGTGTATATGTGTGTGCAGTGAGGTTTACAGTGAGATTGTGCTTGTGTATGTGCGTATAAGAGCAAAACCATGAGTGTGCCTGAAAATCCTTTTAAACAATTTACCACTTAAGCTCCTTCAGTGACTAACAGAGAGACGCTTTGTTATGAGGCCGTCAGCGTTCCTGACTCCCTGATTTTTAACGGCTTTCTCTGAAGCTGTCATTTTCTCTGACCTTTTACATCCCTCTTCTTATGAAACAGTCCTTGTTGCCACCACCATTTTCTCATTGCAGCATCAAACCGTTTTTCCGTCACTCAGTTTCACTTTTATTATCAGTGTCACTCATCACTTTCTTGTCTTACATTTAATCTCATATTTTATCTATGACCCTAAAAACCAAGCTATCAGTCTTCATCACAGACGTTCTTTATCCTTGAGCACATTCTCTATTTAATCCGATTGTGGTCCCCTCCGCTGTGTCCTCTGTGTCCTTATCTTATCTCGCATTATGAAAACAAGGTGGAGGTGTGAGTCGCTGTGATTCTGGAGAAGACGATAAAACACTTATCACATTTTGCCTCCACCCTTAGCTTTCTCATGGTGGATATTTTGAGCAACTACCGTGGACATCGTCCGCTTAGCGAACCATTTCAACACAAAGTATTGATCCTAGGTGGACAATCACACCAACTCTATCATAAATTAGATATGAACCCCTTTGTTGTCACTTTGAATGTATTAATTTCTAATTTTTCAGAACAAAATCTGTGCTGTTGTCAATATTTAATTTTCAGTCGACGGCGAACAAGTCTAGGTCACTTCTGATACAGTTTGCATCTATGTATTATATAAGAGTACAAGTGTAAACGGCGAAAATGTTCTGGGCTCCTTCTTCCCCAGCCAACTTCGTCCCTGACCCCTGCATGACCCTGTGCATGTTGAAAGTGAAGATTTCCCTTTCTTAATGTGTGTCGAAATCATAAAGTCACTTTTTTTTAATCATGAAGAGGTCGTGAAGAGTATTGTTCAAAGAAATCTTAAATAAGACTCACTGGAACGTTAATGTCAAACAAAGGTGAAAGGTTGACATTTTCAAAACAAAAATATTTTCCCTTAATTCTGAGATTATTTTTCAAAGCATTTCTGCTTTATTGTGATAGTTACAGTAGAGAGACTTTGCAGAGAGAGAGAGAGAGGATGACATGCAGCAAAGGGCACAGGCCGGAATCGAACCAGTGCCAAAGCATTATGTGGTATGCGTTCCTAACCACTGAGCCCCTTTGTTTCACATTTTAAAGTAATTTGTTGGGGAAGTATTTTGTGGTTCCTCAGAGACAAATGGGAAATTGAAAAGCTTGCAACATGAGAAGACAAAGGAGGAGAATGCTACATTAACTACAAATGGAAGTCCCCATTTTAAGGACTGAAAACATCTTAAAACTAAATGACGTGAGATCATCTTCACCCATCACCATCATCACCATCATCACCATCATCATCTGAAAACCATCATCCACCCATTTTTGTAATATACAGTATATTTGGGTTCATTGCTGCCTGGAGCTTATCCCAGCATGCTCTAAACAAAGTGCATGCTGGGAACACCTGCACTGCACTGTGACAGGTGGCCTGTCTGTCACAGGACACTGCTGGGACTTGTGATATTCCATTATGTTATAATCTCTACTAGTTTTTCGTGTGAGTCCATTAATTTTCTGAAGGAATTTTGCAACATTGCGAAACATGGCCTTTTTAGACATTTTCTCATGCACTTAGTTGAATGAGAAACATCTGGCACATGTTTCCCACTGTGTTTGTGTAGCGGCGTTCACACCAAACCACAGATATCTTCCTACAATATGTAAATTAAAAAGCAAGATTGAAGAGAATTCTGAGATCAGCACGATTATGTAGAACAGATATAAACAGACAGGCTGAGATTATCAACCAGGATTGTGCTGCACAGCAGAGGGTTTGGCTCAGAATGTGACATCATTCTGTGAAATAAAGCCGAGTGTTCAAGTCAAGGTTCCCACATGAAGAATAATGAATGTTTTCACAATCCTATAAGAGATAACAGAGATGGAAGACTTTACAAGAAGATAAAGTTTTAAAATCACAAGGGTTTTTCTAGAATCTTTACGCCAGCAGTTAAACTTCTTGTCGGCTGTAATCTGATTATTATTATAATCTGATGACTTGCTTTTTATTCTGTTAGTTGTATATCTTTGTGTTTCTATGTGTTTGTATTTGTGCCCTCCCAACAAATCAGGCTCTGGTAACGTAACATATGCCGATGATGTCATTGACACTGACGGACGCTCGTGAGCAGAACAGCAAACAGCTGGCTCTAATAAGAGTAGCACACACACACGCATGCACACACACGCATACACACATGGCTTGGCCTTTTGAAGTTAAATGAAGGGATGAGTTGATAAATAAGTTGTATCCCTCCCCCTCTCTCCTCCTCTGCCTTCCTCAGTTTTGGTTTACACCTCTGTCTGCCTTCCTATCATCATCATCATCATCATCATCATCATCATCATCTTTTTCTCTTTTTTTCATCCCCTCTCTTCTTTTTATCCGTCAGCCTCCTCCACTTTGCTCTGGATCCTTGTCAATGCAATGTACTCCTACATTACTACACTACCTATGCTGTTGTACTATATTATATATTATATTATATTATATTATATTATATTATATTATGTATACTATATTTTAGTAGTATATTTTAAAAAAATCATCACAGTAATGGTCGTCGCAAAGGGGCACCTAAGATATATTATCATGTAATTAAAGAGATTTGCTTTTAATTGTCTGTCAGTCCACCCACACAC
The DNA here is from genome assembly GCA_900303265.1 of Brotula barbata. Taxonomy (NCBI): domain Eukaryota; kingdom Metazoa; phylum Chordata; class Actinopteri; order Ophidiiformes; family Ophidiidae; genus Brotula; species Brotula barbata. Next base: position 816 of record OMNV01026010.1, on the reverse strand, counting down.
TCGCGCACACACACACACACACACACACCCCCCCGCCCGGCCTCCAACCAAAACGATGAAAGGTCAGTGGGGGCGGAACATTTTTACTTCCTGAGCCAATACTCAGCTGGACCAATACTCAGCTCCCACAAAAACACACACACACACACAGTTCTACACATCACCCCAAAAGTTCACTGGCCTGTGTGAACAACAACAGATACCAAGAAAAGAAAAGGCAAAGAGTGCAAAATGATGTGGAAGTGTTGGGATTGGTGGGAGGTGGGGGGGAGGCACTTAGATCCATTGATGTCAAAATGATAAAAGATGAGACAGATAGGGGCACCCATGGGCCGCTGACATCATACCTATAAAATCCCGAAGGCGCGGTCACGACGTCACCTACGTTAAAAGAAGCCGAGGAGAGAGAGAGAGTGAGAGAGGGAGAGAGTCACACCCCACCTCCTCTGATGCTTCACCCCTTTACCAATTAAGGCTCTCGCGGCAGCGGAGAGAGAGAGAGAGAGGGAGAGAGAAATCGAAGAGAGGGAGAGGTAGAAAAGAGCAAAAGAGCAGAGCGACTATCTCTTTCTTCCTTTTACTCCTCCAGTAGAACCAATACACCCTTTTAGCCCACACCGGGACTGCGCATGGGGAGGGAGGTCCTGGATCACGGCGCACACACACTCACACACTCTCGCTGAACAAAGTAAACTGCTGGAGAGACAGCGGAGACACTGACTACACACACGCGGCAACTTCCCAGGCAACAAACATGTAAGTGCGACTTTTGATCTGTTGTGATGTATCGGGACAGATGCGGAGTTTGATATGTCA
>OMNV01026009.1:0-34143 GCA_900303265.1 Brotula barbata | reverse complement strand
TCTGCATGTGTGTATGTGGGAGTGTGTGTGTGTGTGTGTGGGAGTGTGTGTGTGTGTGTGTTACCTGTCTTCCAGCAGCAGTTTTGTGTACACTGCCCTTGACCTCCAAAGAAACTTCGCCTCAACAGACAATTGGAGGGTTTAGATCTTACAGCTGTTTAACTGACAGATTATCTGTGAAAACAGCAGTTTTACAATTAACATCAGCGTCTTAAATAAACGGTGCCCATATGTTGACCTGCCCATATTTTGCTTTGTGTGTGTTACATGGAGAAATGCGGACCACACAAATCACAGATTACTGATTTACACCGCAGATTTTTAAAAATCTTAACAGATCCTGAAAATGTGAAAGAGTCCACATAAGGACAAACAGGATTAGCACTCACGCTGTTACCACAAATCAACAGGTTGACCATTTTTGGAGTTGCTGCCAAGGTTGTTGTTTGTCTTCCAGATGTCCCCTCCACATCACACCGGGCAGTGTCTGTGTCCTCACCCGTCCTCAGGCGCCCCTCAGGTTCCATCACTGGAGCCGACAGTGGTGTAAGAGGTCACACTGGGAATCATTCAGAGATTTTCCACCAGAAGAACAATGCTGCGCTGCCAAAGCCTCCGCAGCAAAGGAACTCCGACATCAAGGGCAAAGTGTTTTCAAAGTGAAGTCACATAATAAAATAACGTTCATGCGCTTAATCATAATCTGTAAAGTTGACATCATGACATTGTTTGCCAACAACAAATCCAAATTTAATCATCACACACAGTAAGTTCGCACAACCACTTGAGGATAAATGTCCAGTGAACACGCTGAAAAAGAGCACTGTGTGAATTTTCAGTAACGGCTTTATTAAATTAGTGCAAAAGACAGACGTAACTCATTCAAAATGTCATCTTTTTCTTTAGCACGGTCCTCCACACACGCCACGTTCTTTATATGAGCGCAAGAGAAAAAACAAAACTACCCACCAAAACCACAGCCTTACTTTTCTTCTTGTACACCTTGGAATTTGTAGTCTAAGATGGAGACGTAATTGAAGGCAGAACTGAGAGTGGACAAATCGAATCTAAAGTGATATAAACAAACAGAACCTAAACTTAGAGCGGACAACAAATCAAGACTCCTGATTCTGTTCTCATGACAGATTTAAAAAGAACAAACAAAAAAAAAAAACAATGCTACATTAAAATATTCAACACATCAATAGCATTAGAAATAGTGTCTAAAATTCACAAAAAGGTTTCCCTCTTTTTTATTTACTCACTGAGCGGGTGACCAAAGAACTTGCAATCAAAGTACATAAGTTAATCGGATACTGTATATTTATACAATGGTAAAAAATAAAATATTTATATAATAGTACTTTTTTAAAGGTTTACACCGTTACTATAAAGATATACTGTTTTCCACTCCATGACAACTAATGCAATAAAAACAGAAGCAAATCGAAGAAACGACTCCAGAGAGTTTTTTTTACCTTTGAAGGCTCATGGCTACCACCTTTTGTCCTAAAGACCACAACCACTGCAGATAAACACACAGGCTTAGTTGTCTCTCCACAAAGAGGGAAATAAGATCAAACACAGTCTGTGACAAGAAAAGAAAGGAAACATCAAAAAGTCAATCCTCCTCCCCGTCCAGGACAGATGCTCAGCCATCGCAGTATTTCCTGGCCCACGGAGAGAGAGTGTGTGAAAGAGAGAGAGAGAGAGAGAGAAAGAGAGTATGAGTGAGGACGATATTGGTAGACAGAGGGAGATGTAGATAAATAATGGGTGGAGAGTTGGTGCAACGATCTACTAAGAAAAAAAAAGGATGGATGGAAGGAAGTGAGGAGGGAAGGGAGTGGGGAGGGAGGGAGATGATGGATACAGGTTAGAGGTTGTTATGAGATAGAAAAGGATGGATAAAAACAAAGGAAGTGGGAGAAACAGAAAGCTGGAGCTCCAGCGTGCAGGTCATTCCAAGTTTGTTTGTGTGTTTGCTATATCGATATGTGTGTGGTTTCAAGTATCTCCTATGTGGGTGGCACAGTGCCATGAACGCCCAGTGTTTGTCTGCCACTTGCCACTTGATGTGATGACGCCAAAACAGACAACTATGAAAACTGCAAAACGAATGGAAAAATCACAGTGGAGAAGGTGAAGAGAGTTAATGGGGAATGGAGGGGGAGCGATGGACAGAATTCCAAAAGATGAGATGCAATCAGACTGGATTGGAGAGGGCTGAGGAAGTATAAATGACAAAAAGACAGCAGGAAAAGAGAAGATAGGTGAGAAAATCCTAAAAGGTCGAGTGGTGTTGTACAGCAGTTGTGCCAGCGTGGATTCTGTGTGTTTTCTCATTTGATTTGTCATGGTGAGAAGATTTCTTCCCCTCCTTCTTTTTTGTCTTTTTCTTCTTCTCTCCTAAGCCTGGGTTGCGTGGGGGAGATAAGTCGTTGCTTTTCAGTGTTGCAAAAAAGGACTACGGGAGGTTTCAGCAGAATCTACAGGCCTGGTGGGAGAGGGGATAAAAGTGGAGGCGAGGGGACAGGACAGGAAGAGGAAGGAGACAGGAGGAGAAGAGAGGAGAAATGTGCAGAGTGGGAAAGAAAGGGGAGAGGATAGGAGATAAAGACAAGGTCATTGTCGAGACAGATCAATTGCAATCAATTACAGAGGACAGGTGATGGTATCGCGTCATTAAAGATTCAGTAAGGACAGAACAGAGAAGTTCTAATTGTGCACCCTTGGTCCACCTTTAGGCAGCTGAGACTAAATGATTGGCTTTAATGTGAAAGTCCAGCTTGAAACTGAGTCAGCTCGTAGGAGACGACGGTCCAATCGATGCAGCTCAACGTGAAAGTTAGACTCCAAAGCACACTTTGATTCACCGTGGCAATCAACAGGAACGTTTACACACCCGAGTAATGGGGTAGTGGCGTGTACTCGTACAATACTTCAAGTTTTACTTCAAAACCTGTTCGGTTTTCAGTGCTGCGAGCGGCTGTGAAGCAGAGAGGATGTCTCTGCGTTGGACAAAACAGCTCTCAGATCTTTACCTGCTTCAGTTTACACGACAGAACAGAGAGACAGCAACATTTCAGGACAGGTTGGTTCAGGCTAAGAGTATGAATAAACATCCTTCATTTATTGTGTCCGCTGAGTAGAGCAACGTTTAAACATAAACAATGATTGAAAACTCATCTGAGAATTAATTGTTCTTTGTTGGTTTTATCCTTGCATCCAAACCAAATCAGTATTTTCCTCCACGAAAATCCTCATTTGACCAAAACACACAACATGAGGGGCTGGATGTGGTCTTTATCTATTTTCATTACACTGCTGGAATTCTAAATAGTTTTGTGTAATATACCAGCAGTATGTTTGCAGAAGAGATGCACAGTTGCTTGAGGACAACAGAGCATCAAACAAACAGGGGACGGAGATTTGGACTCGACCTGGATGAACCAGAAAAACTTCCTGTAAAATGGCGTTTCGGGATCTATCTGGCACCGTGAGCACGCAGCCTTTTCACCCGAACTCATATTTAGTGAAAGTGAGCTCATTTTGACATCCAAGTCCATTGAAAGTCACATCTGCTCCACACTTAAGTGATCAGGCTGAAACAGTGAAATAAAGTCAAATGGAACTATTTTTTTGTGCAATAAATTCAGCCCCAACCAGAGAATTGATGATCCTGTCTGCCTGTGTGACACATTTCGCCCTAATGGCTGGGCGTGCGGCGGTAAAAACAGAGTCCGGGCTGTGCCGTGTTCTCTGGTAATGTGTCAGTTTGTCTCATCAGCTGGCAGGGATTGCTTACAACGAGTTGATACAAAATTTGATACAACGAACACACTGGCACACTCACATAAATACACACACGCGGACAGACACTGTGATATGGAATGTGAGTTTATTGATTACCTCCCTGGCAGCCATCTCCTCCAACACTGTTCCCTATTTCTGACATTTGGAGATGGCTGGCCACTCCACGGTAAGCCTCCCCCCTTCGCGTGCCATTTTTCTCTTTCTCCCCCTTCTCTTTCCCATTTCTCCTTCCTTCCTGTCTGTTTTCTGTCATTTCTGCATCGGTTAGACGGCTTTGGAATTGGACCGTTTCTGAACTGCGAGCCGCTTTAGCACACAGAAGAAAAACGGTCAAACCAGAGCACAGCTTACAAACAAAAAGGCCAAAGTTACCGAAGGGACGCTGAGCTCAGTGACCTTTATGATACGATAAAGATTTGGGGGCTTTACAGACTACAGATCATTTCAGTCTGTACATACTGTATATGAAAATGTACGTATATACTGTATATGTCACGTGTAGAAAATACGTGGCAAAAGGTGTAGCTGTGTAATTTCCCATACAGATCCTCCCTAACTTTGACTAGAGACAGCTGAGGCAGCTCGGGCATCTCATCGTGATTCCTCATGAGCACCGTGGAGGAAAAACCAGCATACGAGTGATTACAAATCCCAACGTGGCCATGCAATGTCCTGGGAAGGACAAGGACACGACCCTGATACAGATGAACAGTGGAAAATTGATGAACGGATGGTTCCTACTACAAACTTGGTAAACTTAAAAAAATACTTGAAATCCCTAACATACGTGTATATAATATACCTGTGTGTGGTATATTCTGTGGTGAAGCATTACTGTGTTACAACTCTGAGGATTGTGGAGTTGAAATACACTGCAGATTCAACGTTTCAGTAAACAAATCCAGTGGTTACTGCAGTGCGAGCGTCACCAGGATTCCGTCTTATTTAACAGGCTTACCTTTAAGCTTTGCCCATTACTGCTAATCTAGCAAAATACATGCAGCAAAACGCGCTGTAATTCAGCTAATTTGGAGGTGGCGATTTCTCACAGCCCGCTCGTTTCTAAAGGGTTTACTGCTCCACTCTGCTTTGTGTAGGTTGCGCCGCATTTCATGTCAAACAAATTCACTGCGCACTTTGACTTCTGACACGCCGACATGTCCTTTCTTTGTCGTTATCCTCCCCCGTCACTGCCTCTCGCTCTCTCTCCACCACTGTGTCCTCCAAATAAGATTAGGGAGCGTTTTTGAAGAATGTGGACTATAATTTTTCCAGACATTCTGAAATGAATTGGACTGTACACTTCAAAAAAATTCTGAAGCGATCGAAGTGTGCCTGAATGAGGGTGGATGTGGATGCGTGGGAGGGAAGGGGGAGTAAGGAATGGTTGGGGGTTGGGGCTATTGATTTTCTTTTTCCGTTGTTTTTGTCCTATTGTCCACTTTCATGGCACTAAGCGTTCCCCAAAAAATTGAGAAGCACTCGGAGGCACTTAGGGCTCAGATATTGGTTTTTGCAAATCTAATGGGACTACGGCAGTCCAGCTTCACCTCACAGGAAGTGGATGTAAAAGAAGCATTTCTACCCCCCTGGTTAAGGAGGCGGGGACTTGAAATACATGGCTGAATCAATTCAATTCCACTCACTCAGGGACACAGATTACAAACCTGATCAGGCTCCAGATAAAAATAGAGAACCACACAGGACTGATATTACCTGGAAGCTCATGGGATTTGCAACAACTGCGGAAGTATTCTGTGACCTTAATCCTTAACTACAATTTGTTAAGTCAAAATTCCACCCCAAATGATCTACGAGAAGTCATCCCATAGTAGTAGTCAATTTAATAGGACAATTTTATTTTGTCATCTTTCCTGGTCAATAATTATTGATCGTTACTCAATCTGAGATGCAGCAATCTGAAATGCAACACAAAGTATCAAAAGATTAATAGACAAATTACAAACATTGCCAGTGCAGTTGGCCGTGTACGTTCATCCTACTGCAACACAGGTCGTACGCTATAAAAAAAAATCATACACAGCAAATTCATTAAACACACTAAATGATTCCCTGTGATTTTAATGAGCCATGAGGACGTATGACCTCTATAGAGGAGCCGTGTAAATATGATTTTCATATACGTTCCCATATATATAATTCCTCCAGTGTCGGAGTAGAGCCATTGCCATTTTGGACCTCAATCAAATCACCATTGACCACCTGGAAATGGAGCACTTATCTCAATTACCGTACGATCCATTTAGCCTGTGAGGAGGGCTTTTCTCCAACAATTCTAAGAAAATCTCTGACATGAAATCTGTGCTGTTTTTCCACAATCTCACTGATCTGGTAATTCCAATACCATTCAATTCTCTTAGTTTTCACAGAGAAGCTCCTTTAAATGTTGGACAGGTCAAGAAGAGAAAAGCAGCGCTCTTTTCATCTGACCACCGAGCTCCATGACAGAAGAGGAGCAGAAATGTGATTTTCACATGTCCACCTCAGAAACATTTCCAGTCCAAGTACGGCTTTTGCCGATCCCCACCCCCCACACGAAACAGACGTCGTGGAAATTCTCTAATTGCCCTCAGCCTCCAGGTAATCCTAGTGCCCTTCGACTGGAACTGTAGAGGAAGAGCAGATGATATAATCACTATCTTTGAGATTGGGTGGAAAGTGCCGCAAGTCACTCACTCTTCACCCCATTTCTAAAAAACCAAGAAGGAATAAAGAATACTGTTCCCCCTCCTAGTCCAGATCTCAAAGTGTCTCAACATCTTATTCACTAAGACACATTAAGTTATTTTTTCCTTTAATTGGTCACCTAATTTGTGAAGGCACACACTTTTTATCAAATCCAACACATTATTTCCCCATGGAAGGCCTCCAGCTAAGGTTCATCTTCACAAAGTAAAAACTTATGAGTAACCTATCCAACAACAAAATGCAGCTACCTGCAATAAACTTATTTCGATTTCACACTGTCAGACAGGAGGGAACCCATTTGACACAAAGTGTGCATATGGATAAGCTAATGAAGGATCACAGCCATGCACTGACGCCGACTTGTCTTAGTTTCCACTTTTTTGCGAGTCTCTCTGGATAAGCACGTCAGCTTAATGCGTAAAATGTGGAGGTAACAATGTGCAGGAGGCAGCCAGGAATCAAAAAGGACATTGGAACGAAGGGAGAGAGGGTGACAGTTGATTATCGCAGGTATGTCACGGCTGTTAGGGGAAAAACGGCAGCACTGCAGCGTGAAGTCGAAACATAGCAGACACAGAATCTGATAATAATGAAAGGTAATAAGCCTTACCAACCTAGGATTTAATGACTAATGAGTGGAAAAATAAGATTCTCATCTCATTAGAAGCATTTGTAAGTGAATAACAGCACAAGCTGAACTAGTTTCATCCCCCCCAATAACACATACGTCAATAACAAATATTCTGTATAAATTAGATATGAATGTTTAATGTCTCATCAGTTTCTCTTCAGATTGTATGTGTGTCTAGTAATTCATTAATAATTAACAAATATTACACATCTAGCTGTAATGTTAGCCAATAAATGTAAAGATAAGTCTATTATCTCTCTCTCTCGTGCTGTACATTGAATTTTCAACACATTTGCTAAACAATCATGCACTCTTTTGTAGTTTCCAATTACAAAATAACTCTCTGACTTCCTCTACTAGAGATATTCATGAACTTTCCTAATGAATCACTATTTTCTTACAAGTGCATTGATTAATTTTTTTGGAACTCGTTAATGAAATCACACAAGCATCATGGGAGGTTTGTTTACCCAATTAAAGCAGGAATCTGGACTGAAAGTAACATGTGTGTTTTTGGTTCATTATAATGGCCAAACTGTGACAATCAGCGCTTGATATTTATGTCATTTTTTCTGGTCTCTACTTTATGTTTCGGCATTATGTAGGCAACAAACGCCTAATAAACATTTATGGATGTGTACTTGTTGGAAGTTTAATTTTTGGGAGTGGAAAAATGTGCTGTTTAACAGGTGTAGCAACAAATCATTTATAATGCATGAACAAAACGAGTGCAGTCTAGGACAGCAACTTTATATTCGTGAAGAATTTATGATGTATTTACCATTACGTCACAGCAATCGAGACGTAATTCATACATCAGTGTAAATCCCACTTTATGGGTTTTCTTTCTGGATATAGTCCTAAATATATCAATATCTGGTAATTTGCTCATTATCTCATTCATTGATAACCCAATTGGTCATCCGGTACATTTCTGTCTTTAGAAGCAATAACATCCTTTACTGTTCCCGATTAAAATCTCAGTGCAAAGATCAAAAAGTCTTCACAGCCCAATCTGGTGTCTGATTCAAACCTCGCCCATCCGCATCGCTCTGACACGGGGTCTCTTCAAAGGAGGCTGGCAAAGAGACGCATTTTTAAGAGAGTAAATAAGCTCCTAAAGACCGTGGCTCTGGAGCTGGAAGGGGATTAGTGTAGAGCTGCAGAAAGAAGAGGAAAGGATGCTGTCAGAGTGAAGCCAGGGATCAGAGAGGAGGTACAGTCTGAAATCAAATCAGGGCGGAAGGACGCAAATTAGTGGCAGCTTGCCTGGGAGGTTCTTTGTTGTGGTTAATGGTAAATAGTCCCTCGCTCTCTCTCTCTCTCTGCATGTGTTCAATTTAAGAGGTCTCCAAGCTTAAACAACATGCTACAATCTTTTCAAAAATGGATTATGGGCTTCAGCTACTTGATTTGTCCTTACCCATAATGCACTGCAGTTTACAGTTTCTCTGCCTCTCCCTGGGCTTCTCTTTATCTTTATCTTTTTAAGAAGTAATAATGGAATTCTGTGCGAAACAGAATAATAAAAAAAGAAACTTTCTTTCTCATGTATGCCACAATTCAAATACACACACTGTGGGCAAAAACATAAATCTCTAAATCCACACAGTGTCCACATTGGCTCATTTGGAGCTAAACATGTTTACTTCTACATATATTGAACCTACTGAATATATCATCATGCTGTTTTTAGCTGCACTTTGGCAACACTTGCTGTTCTCTATTTTTCATTTCATTTGTTAAGATGTGAGATTAGACTCATTTGTGCATGCACATATTTAAGACCAGTTAAGCTGTAACAGAAAGCTTTACCGAACTTTTAAGCTTATTAACAACTTAATACAGTCTGTCAGCACAAACGTGATAGCTTATGAAGCTTATCATCGCCATTTACACACACGGGACTGAGACTGGAGTCCGGGGGGAAAGAGTCAGCTTGAATCATTTCTATTTTTCAACTATTTCATCATGACTAATAAAATGTTGCCATCTGTTAAAAGAAGTGTATTTTAATTTTTCATACAATCGTGTGTAAGAAGGTGAGCCGATACAAATGAGAGAAGAATAACTGCTAACGTTACTACTTTTGAGTGAAAAGTGACTATAAGAGCAGATGTTTGATCAACACTCCAGCTTCACTCCCTCTGCACACTGCATACTTTTGTACCTAACCGCAATTTGGCACGGCGCATTGATCTGCGAAAACAGAACACCACACACGTGTTTAACTTTATATTTTTAGCGTGTTCCTGTACGGGAGACAATGGGCTAACACTGTAATTGTTCCCTACTTTAATCTGTGTGTAATAGTGTATCTATGTGTGTGTGTGGATGTGTGTGTGTGTGTGTGTTTGATCACAAAAGAAAGGCTCACAATGGAGCGCAGTGAAAATAGGCTGCTGCAAAGCCCTGGATTTAGCTGCCAATCCTGAAACCACAAACACAGGTCTAGTCAGCATTATAAGATACAGTGTATGTTGGCACTCTGGCACACACACACTCACTCACACAGGCGTAGACTGGTACTTCCTCTCTGACCTGCAGGGTGCATGCATAATTCAAAGGTCTGAAAAACAAACCCAGTTTGATGGCTGAGAGGAAGGACAGGAACCCAGTGAGGACATGGAGGGTTGGAGAGAGTGGAAAAGTTTGGGAGGACTGATGGCAACGTGTAATCCATGACTTGACTATGATATGAAATCACAAATCACACTCCACATGATAATAATGATGATGATGATTTGCCATCCCCACTGTCTGTTTCTGTGTGTTGGCGTGGGCATGGCTACCCTTCCAATCTTCATCCTGTTTCCTGGATTTTTACTGCAGCTCAGCCCTTGACTTGACATTTCCAGAGTTTGGACTTCTTACCTGTGTATAAACTCTTCAGATCTTCCACCTGATTAAAGCCTCCCATTTTTTCACTCTCTCTCTCTCTCTGTGGCCCTGTGTTTGTTTCCCTCCTGCGGTCCTGACAGAAGTGTCTGACAGTGTGAATAAAAACATAAATGTTCTGTCGTGGAGGCACCGAACCAAACTAATAAGTGTTTGTGTTGTACCTCGGAGCTCTGTGTGAGTTTGACAAAGGCTGCTTTCATTTTCATTCTTAACGCTGCTCTCTGCTCATATTGCTTGGCTAGAAATGGATGTAGCTGCTTCATTATGTCAGACTTTGCACTACATTCCTCAATAAATTCTTACCCTGTGTTATTAACTTGTAGTTTCAGATTCTACAGCACACTGTTCTGCTCTCAACTTGGAAGCCAATGCTAAAGTTTTTCGCCCAACTTTGTCGTCTTCGCCGACATGCTCGTTTCTCCTTTTAGCTCTTTTCTTTCCCCACTTGTGTGTTTGGCGATGCGGTGCAGCTAAACACACACGCATGCATACACACGCACACTAAATCCATCCATCCATTATCTCTACTACTTATCCATGTCAGGGTCATGGTGAGACTGGAGCCTATCCTTGGGATCATTAGGCGCCGGGTTTGTTACACCACTGACACACAGAAACAGACAACTCAACCACACTCCCATTCACACCTACGGGCAATTTATATATGTCAATTCACTGCATATCTTTGGATGTGGGATAAAACTGGAGTACCCAGAGGAAACACAGGTAGACCAAATCTGCACAGAAAGAACCATAGTTGGCACAGGACTCGAACCCGCAACAGTGCTACACACGCTGCTGTTCCACCCTCACACTTAATCCAAAATGGGCAAAAGTTCCTTGACTTGCCATTTTAATTTCACGCACAATGAAACTGCAACAAATAACCGACCAATTTAACTTTATCTCCCAAATTCCATGGAATTCTTTGCTTAACAGTTAATTCAGCTTGTATGACTTTGGATGCCATCGTTATCTCTGCGTTGTGTTTTCAACATACTGTGGTTAGGATGCATGAAATTTAGCTACATTCGAAAATTTAATTAGAACAAGACACATATTGTGAACGTGGCCAAAGCAGGCGCTAATTAGAGCTCTTTTGGTTTAACAAACACATTTGTATTTTTTGTCTGTATTCAATGTTTCAATCTTTAATCTGTATGAAGAGGTCAAATAGATCATCTTTCTATCTATCTGATGGAAAGCTTCGGTTCTTTTTAACTGTGATGAAAATTATTTGTTCGAGAGGGAAAGATGCTTCTAAAAGAATACAGGATGTTTAGTGGGCTTTTTATAACTGCGGTGAAGACCTGGAGAGGAATCAGGTCTTAAACTGAGGATGCTTCCATTTTGTAACAAAACCCTGCAGACAAACAGGAGAGAGGGAAGGAGAGAGAGAGGGAGGAGGCATTGATTTGTGATGTAGTTCAAATGAAACAACTCACAACAAAACAGAGGGGAATCTCCCTAAAATTGCTTATTCTTCACCCAGTCCAACCCGAGAGAGGGAGAGATGACGAAATAAACCAAAATGCATGACCGCTCGAAAGCCTGCAGCCGACGGGGGGCGGGCGGAACAAAACAGACAGGAGAGTTTAATCTCCACACGTTTACTCTCTGTGCATTTCCTCATTTTCCATCCTTCGCCTCTAGCCCCTCTCCCTTTTTTTCTGCCCACATCTCTATCCAGGAGGGTCAGAGTTCAGCGTGGAGATAAGGGAATAGAAACAGCCTCCTCTCTCGCTCGCTGACTATCTGACGATACACCGCAGCGATCGGTCTCCTCTATCTGTCCCTTAGCACAGGTCCCTGTGATGAGCTGTAGCAGGAGTCATCTCTCTGTGTGTGTCTCTGTAGATGTGTTCTCCCTCTGAACTGGTAGACCCTTTGTTGTCCGGGTAATGGCGTGTCAGATTCCCACTAGACCCAGTGATCTCCCCTTGTTTCCTCCTCTCGTTGTGAGAGCCAACATCCAGTTTCTGGGTAACATTAGTCAACATACAAACATGCCTTGAGCCAAATGAATGGATGTGTACGGTCAAAGGACCAGCCGGTGAAGGGACTGATGGCTTCTGGAGAAGTGATTTGGTGACTGATAGCATTCATACAGTGCTGCTGTCATTCAAAGAGCAGGAGGAGTCTCTCATAAGAATATCTTGGCTTGTCAAACTATTAACATGCTCTGCAACTGCAACCATGGCAACAACATATGGAAAAATATCATTGGTATGCCAATGGTTCTCAAACTTTTTGAACCAAGTAGCACCTCTGAGCAAACCTCACAATCAAGCGAACGGGAAAATCTATTATTTAATGTAGACTGGAAGTCTACGATGTGCGGAAGGGAAAAGCTGGGTAATTTAAAAAAAAAAAAAAAAAAAAAAAACCTTGAAAGAAACCACTTAAAAACCTCCCAAAAGAACAACTTGTCACCACAACCCCCTTGCCGATCATGTTGTTTTTGCTTTCATTCATTTTTAATAACATTTCACCATCGTAACTTTTTTAGCACGCAAGTAGTCAGAACAGATTTGAACAGCTGAATTTATGAATTTAACTCCTCATATTAGATTCCAGATTGAAAATATGAAAAATATCTGGCATCTGGCACCCCACCAGGCGCTTCAAGTACCACCTGGAACCCACTGACCTATACCGCTGCGTTTATGTGTTTAAGAACTGTGTGGGATGTCTGAGGGTCGGACTCCTAAAAATAATGCGTGAGCACTGTCTCGTTGATGTCAGCCGGTCCATCTGTGGGGAGCAAACAAGCGGCTCCTCCTCGAATGATACAGACCTGCTGACTGTGTGTCTTTCTATGTGTAATACTGACAGGGTGAGTTCATTTTCTCTGTAACTACACTCAAAGTTCAGCTGATTTAGAGGATGTAAGATTTGTGGAATGGACTGTAACACAGAAGTGAAGGATGAACTGTGTGTCAGGTCTCTGACGGTGAACCATAAGAATCAGCCGAGGGAAAGTGGGTCCTGGTGTAAAGAAAACCTTTGCTCTTTACCTAGTTATCAGAAACAATATTCCTTAGTTGATGAATACTATTATTAATAATAAAATAATAATAATAATGGCACACATATGACCGAGGCGGAAAAAGTCCCACTCTGCTCCAAGGTTTTTTTTTTTGAAGATTAAGGCTAACAGTTGTAACAGCAACATGGTGGCAAATGATGCTAATGAGGACTTCGAGGTGCAGTGAATCCTGAGACGGCTACGATGAATGAGCACTTCAAGAAGATATGCATCAACACACAGACTGATCCATATCTAGCGGCGGATTGATGGGTTACGCTCGATGTTATGATTCCCAGATACCAACAGAAAATGAGCAGATAAGACACGGGGGTTTCTGCCCGTAAGCAAGGGATCATGGGAGCGCGCTTGGTTAATTGCAAAATAAAGAGCGAGCAAAAGAGCATGAGTAATACAGAGAAGAAAGAAACAGTGTCAAAGGGCTGAGGGATGAGAGACCGGAGCAGACAGAATAATTATGCAGACGGGATTGATCAAGAGAAAAAGGAAAAAGATGGAAATATCAATTGAAAAAGAGAAGAATGCCTAAACAGATAAAAAGTGATGAAAAATCAGAGTTCAGAGAATGAAATGCAGAGGAGACTGAATTTTAATTTCCACAGTAATCTGTCATTTTTTCCAGCCAGTTCTTCCATTCAGGCCTTTTCTTTTACCCTGCCTTCTCTTTTTTCCCTCACTCCAAATTCAAACATCCCCCCTGCTGTTGACGGCCCCGGGTGTACTGAGAGCCCAAATATAAGCCACTGTGAACAAGCCCAGGCGGGAAAGCGGAATCCAGTGGCCTCAAAGTTGAAAATCATTTTTATTCACACCAAACTAGCTGCTGGACGTCTGCTGTGTTTGAGTTGTGAATAGAGGAAACTGAATCATTCAGGCTTCTGCTAATGGCTTAAATGAGATATTCAGAGTAAATTAAAGTTTGACCTCCTGGGGAGAGCCCTAGGCTCAACACACCCAGCAGACACACAGCTTCACGACTGCCTGTATAAAACGCAAGATAGTTCAGGCAAAAAGTTTGCTTTAAACTCCGAAATACTTTCACAAGAACCCTGGGTTTTGAACCTCCAACTCCTTTCAACTACTGGGAATATTATGGAAATGAAACAAAGTAACATTTTCACTGCTACGGCTGCCACATCACAGACACGGTGACTTGATAATTCCTCATCCAAGCTATTGTGTAATGTTGTCAACAAAGAAATTGCTCTCACACTGACAGTAGCAGAGTGTGTGTCGTCAGGACTGCATCCATAACGTTGTACCACATACTGCTGGGTTTGTCGTTCTGTTTTTGCGTCTCTATTTTAACGGTCTGGTCTTTTCAGCTCGACCCATCGGTTCCTGAACTATATAAGAATTTGAAACCTGTATGAGTCAAAAGGTTTTTATCGTTCCCCTAGCAAAATGGGTTTCGGTACCCTGGCTAGGAATTTCCTGAGTTCCTGACAAAGCTCCTGTGGTATGAAAAATGCAATAGAAACACACCCACACACATAGACAAATAATCTATTAAAAGTCATACTGGACTTGCCATACATGATCATTCACAGAATAATGCGACTTTGGATTGGATTTTGTTATTTCAGTGACATTTTTGGAAGTAACTTGAAAAACACTGCTGTATCCACAACGAGACTAGAAAATAAATCACTGTCTTCAGGTGTGTGTTGTTCTGTGTTGTGCCTTTGTTCATACTTACAGAGTAGAGTGATCAGGAGTGTGGCGAGCAGCACCAGAAGGCTGGAACTGTGGGAGTGAGCAGAGCTGCAGATCATCCTGGCCTTCTTACAGACGCACACCTGAACTTTGACTTCTGTGTTGTTGGACAAAGGGGGCACCCCCGAGTCAGTGATGAGCAATGGGAGCTGGTAGTTGGCTTTCTTCAGGCTGTGCAAAAGCATGATTTGCGAGTGTGTGGCTGTGGGTGACACACAGAGGAAAGAGGGGGTTTAATGGAGCAACAAAATCTCCCAAACTGAAATTTAATGCCCAGCTAATCTGCTTTGCACAACGGCAGCCTAAATATGTCTTAAAACATAGAATTTATGTGCTTTCAAGAAACGGGTTGCCAAGTCTCTCCTGATAAAGTGAAAAGGCCAGAAGTTGCACTGTTTAACTTGTGTAACTTTGTTGCATTTTATTGCATCATACTTAACAGAAAATTCTGAAAAAGTCAGTTCACATCAGGCAGAAGTCAGCTACACTATGCTAAACTGGGTATTTGCATATTGTATTTGTGTGCCACTGCTGTCACATCAAATACGTATACGTTGGCAATGTTAAGGATTGTATTTATGAAGGATATTTTACACTGTAACCCTGTAAAAACAGATAACTATCCTCTCCTCTGGCTTATCAGTTAGTTTACAGTACAATATATAAGCATTTTAGCTTTATTACAAATCAGAGCGAATATGCAAGACATTACGTCGACAGTTGGCCAAATATACATTTATATATATATATATATATATATATATATATATAATATACATATAATGTAGAATTATATAGTATAAACATAAATGCATACTAAGAACAAACAATGGCATGTTTGTCATGCTTCAGTAAATCAACATATGGTTGCACAAGATAGTTGTGTTCCTCTGAGTACACTAACGTTGATTTATGCAAGTTTTATCTCCATGTGAACGTACTGTGTCAGGGAATTTACATTGCACGTTTGAGACAGACGCATAATTTACACTTAGTGGGCGCTAAATAAATTAGCGTGGTAATGATTACATCCAAAAGTGTTATTCTGTTTAAGATTTATGACTCTTAACACCTCAAGTACACCCATTACAAAATCCTGCCATATTCAAATGTTTAGATAAAAGTGAATTAAGTATAAAAACTCACTGATGAAACAGACAGATTTGAAATTGCAGAATTAAGTTGACATTCTAGATTAGATGGCAGACGGAGCATTCAAAGTGATTTTAATTGTACTTGTTGGGAGGAAAAAATATGTATTTGCGATTGTGGCTCATCCACAGTGTCAGTAAAAAAATGTGAAACTGACGCACTCATGCACACACAGACAAACACACATACACACACACACACACACACACAGCAAAGCAACATGCTGCCCATCCGTTGCCCAGTGGTGTGTGTGTGACTCTGCTGGTCCTATCTGTGTCTTCCAGCAGTGACTGAGGAGTGTCTGTCCCTCCCTCTCCTGCTGTCACACCTAACACCTCTGGGCAGGTTTTAGCTCCGCTCTGTCACTCAAACACAAACACACACCACTGACAGTCATGTAATACCGAATCAATGTCTTTGGTTGTCTGGGTGTCCTCCACACACTCTCCGTCCTTGAGTTATTTTATTCTTTATCATTTGAGTTTTATTGGCCTCTGAGTTTCAGGAATCTTTTGAAGTGTTAAATTTTGGTGCAGTATAAAATTACATTTCAGGTGGAAAATGGAGAATGTACAGTCAGGAATGGAAGAAGAAATCACTGTCCTGACTTTCACATCAATATCAATCATATCAATTAAACGTATTATTTCAATAAATTGGTAAAAAGCCAAACTTTAAGATTGAGAAGTGGTTGACTGATTTCATGAAGTTAAAGGGCCACAGCTTTTCTGCAAGAATATGATAATGGGGCTGATGGTCCTTGGAACATAATGGAATCTAAAACAGAGGCAATTTAGAGAATTGAGAGAGAGATAGAGAATTTTATTCTAGGACCTGTACTGAGCCAAGTACTTGTCAATCATGCTATTATTCTACTTGTGTGCTTGAATATATAATATGTACTATTGAATATGTAATACTATTTTATCATAACTATGACAATTGTAAAATATCTTGGTGTTTGGGCACAAAATTGCTGCTATGATTGCGTTCTTATTTTTTTAAAATCAACCATGTATCATGCTCATTTTCAGAGCAAACGAAACCACCTCACAAAGCACCTCACCAACAATCCAACAAACGTTAAGAAAAATCACATTTTTCATTAACACATTTTTATTTTGACATAATTACCCTAACACAGGAAATTTGGTGCTGCATCTGATGATGACGTTCACGCTGTGCTTGTTTGGAAGGCTACTGTCTTGCTCATTAATGCCTTGATATTTGGTGAAGAATTGGGCATTATTCCTGTCTTCATGATGGCTTTTTTAAATAATTGGTGTGCTTTGGATCAAAGCTGAATCATTTCTTGTTATCAAACCACTTTTCTTTTTTTTCACCATTGTAATGATAGGGAGACAGGGAGGTACTCACTGTTAACCCTGGAAACCTTCCATGTATTTTCTAGGCCGGGCTGTTTCCCCAGCTCGATCTTAAACGGTCCAGCATTGGGATGTATGTCCCTGTCCCGCCCTTCAACGGTGGCCACTCTCATGTCGTGAGCGTCCTCGCACACTCGCGCGACTGATGGGTAGACGTAGGGAGCGTTGTCATTGTAGTCCTCCAGGTTGATGATCAACGTGCCGGTCCCTGTGGCTGGAGGGCTACCTGGAAACACAGAGAA
Source organism: Brotula barbata (assembly GCA_900303265.1). Classification (NCBI taxonomy): domain Eukaryota; kingdom Metazoa; phylum Chordata; class Actinopteri; order Ophidiiformes; family Ophidiidae; genus Brotula; species Brotula barbata. The sequence continues at coordinate 16,542 of OMNV01026009.1, read as the reverse complement.
CGCACCACACTGTTCACTATCTACTGTCTCCATTTAAGTGTAGCAACGTTAGCTGGTTGCTCATCTGCACGGTGAACGTGAACACTAATTCTCTGGACAGATCCACGTTGCTGTGTGGGGACAGTAAAAGATGGCGGATATGGACAACCATGACGGTGATTCCAAAGTTAGTCGTACTTAAAATATTTTTCACTCTGCCACATCAAAACGCTCTCAGCTGAAGCCAAGACCAAAGCAGAAGCGAACAAGTTTAAGAACCTTTTTTTTTTATTATTATTACTCACTTGACCTAATTTAACCCAAACACAAAAAGGAGAAAAAAAAAGTGTGTCATTTCGATGCCAGGAGCGTATGAATCACCACAGCTCATGTTTTGACTTGGCACAGTGCCAGCCTCTGTGTTTGTACCAGATTACCCCTCATTGAAGGATGTTGGGTTAAAAAGCAGCTTGGCTCGTCTTTATTACTGCTGTCTGTTTTACTGCGATTAGAGGTTATTAAAAAAAAAAACCCAGGGAGCATCTCCACAGGTCAGTCGGCAATTAACACCGAGACAAGACAAGATCTGAAATTGAAAATTGGGTCTTCTCTACCTTCTCCGAGTAAGAAAAAAAAACAAAAACCAAGCAGTGACATTTTAGGGGCAGAGAGCAGGAAAAAAAGGAGCTAAGATAGATGGATAATAAATGTCAAGTGGTTCTGAAATGAAAACCCAGTCTGGGTTTTTTACAGAGCTGTAAGAGAGCGCCGCACCGTCTGAGCAGCTGCTGTGAAACGCTGATTGGGTGAAAATAAAACTTTTTAGGGCAAACATAAAAAAAAAACAAAAAAAAAACTAATGAGGCAAAATGAGTGAGTTGGTTTGAGTTATGATGAGAGCAGAAAAAGATCGTTTGATTATAGATACATTTTTGAAACACCCACACTCCGTTTCCGCCAGAAGATCTCTGTTTTGGATAGATACTTTTTTTTAAAAATCCTTCTTCTTCTTCTCTTCAAATTAAATTTCCATCCACGATTGTCCTTGCTGCAGTAAAATATTTTCTACAATTTGATCATTAAGATTATTGGCATGGAACATTTAAAAACAAGTTCCAAAAGAGCTTTACAGAGCGCAGAAAAGAGAAAAGCCACAAGAAAAAAGGCAATAATAAACCAACATAGACAAAATAACAAAATATTTCACAAATGAAGTTTTGAAATGAGACATAAGAGCTGGGAGATGTCTGTGTCACTGCAAGTGAAAATGAAAAATGGTCTACCTGTCAACGCGGAGTAGAAGAAGAAGAAAAAAAGAAAAGTACTCTATTGATCCCCGTAGGAACATTCACTGAACCCATCCTATCTATGAGGAGCAGTGGGCAGCACGTACATGAACGTGCACACGCCAGCACCCGGGGACCAACTCCAACTCTTCCACCTAGTGCCTTGATCAAGGGCAATGGCAGGAGGAATTAGCCTAAGACATATTTTTATGGGTGGGAGAAACTAGAGCATCCGGAGGAAAGACGCAGACACAACCGACACACAGAAAGGCCATGGTGCGCCCTGGGACTCAAACCCACGACCCTCTAGCCACCGTGCCTGATACATGCAGAAAGTTTCAGACATGTTCCCTCCCTCACTTTAACCCTTTAGTCACAGCTGAATCATTGTTTGCTTGTGTGTCGTTTTCCATCACTGTTCTATTTCCACTCGGAACTGAAACACAATGAGAGATAACGTCCTCGAATGCCGAAGCTGTAATATTCAGAACAATTTGTCAGATAAGCTCAGAAATTGCTTTAATTTCATTCTCTGCTCCAGCAGATTGTGGCTGTAACCAAAGTCATCAAATGCAGTGATAACCGGGTTTGCATTTCTGCTGCATAATAATCCTGTAATAAATGATGTCTGCTCAATCAGATTGTTTTGCATACAGAGAACAGGGGACACTTGTACAGTAGGAAAAGATGCAAAATGCTGTAGTTTTCAGACAAGATCCAAGAGGAGAGGAGGAGAGCAAGAGAGCAGGAGAGCAGGAGAGACTCAGGGAGGAAAGATGGCGTCTTTCCATCCGTCTCTGTGCTTGGCTAGCTTTAAATGAAGCTGTTTGTCTTCCTCTGGCTTCCTAAATGAATACTCCTCACACCTATAACTCTATCCCTCCTCTCCTCTTCTCCCTGACTCCTCCTTATCTCCACGGCATCACACCTGTGTCATCATCAACCCGCCTCGGTACCAATGGAGCTTGTCTGCTGGCCTCTACTTCACACCACTTTGTCACGAAATTCCAGATTAAACAGACTGCTGCTTTCCAAAGGAGACGCGCAATTTATGGCTCTTTGAATCTGCAATGTGTCTACATGTCTTTATGTATTAGGCTCTACAAAAGAACATAAAGCAGTTCAATGGCTCGTATCAATGGAGGGACTTTGTGATTTGCTGCGGTGTCAACAAATTGAAAACACATTTTTCTTCTTGTTTTTGGGCTTATACTCCAAACAGGTCCAAATGTACTGCGTTGTATTAATAGCTACAATTTTTCTATACTTAGTGATATGTGTGAGAGGCTGACAGCAAAATTCAATCTAAACTTTTTCTGTGCAGAAAATAGAGATTTTGTTCAGTTGTTTCTTGGTGTGACTTACAGGGCTGTTTGGATGCGTGTGTGTGGGTGTGTGCCTCTGACTCACTACATTGTTGTTTTAGCTAATGGCTACAGTGCAATGCATAGGCAAACTGTCATTTACACGGACATCCTGAAAGGTCACAGTAATGAAACAACGGTCACAGCAACCTGCCACAGATTATGGAGATTCAGCATTAGAGTACAAAATCTCTGTGCCTAGATTTGCATTTACAGTGTCTGTTCTCCTGCAGTCATTATCATTATTATTACTATCACACATTAATACATCTGATGGACCAAAGCTCCTGATTTCACCTTTTGGCCAAAATAAGGCAAGAATTTCGATTTTCACAAGCTAAAATCCAAACGTTCAAGGTTTGATCGTGCCCTTCCATAGCGTAGCAGTGATTTGGAGGTTTTTTCAAAAATACGTCAAAACACCCGTTGATGATTAATCATGGAACACACATGGCTGGATTTTTGTTTCCATTCAGGCTCCTTTCATAACTTTGAGCTCATTAATTGGATTCTGCTTCCATTATGATCAGATCTCCGTTGGTTGTTCTGCTATCAAAGCCTCATGGAGAGACTTCATTGGTTTTTAATGATTTCTTTTTCAGTACACCTGCACGGATTCATGGCAGGCCACAACTTCTGATTAAAAATCAATTTTAATATTAATTAGTAAGAGTGCATAGAGCTGGGTTGAAGAGGAAGAGTGGCGTTTTCTTCCTGTTCGTTGGATTTTATAGAACAAATGAGTCCCAACTGTACAGATTGTATGACACCTGGCGAGTCAGTCTCTAGGTGTTCTGGCAGATGGCATTGTATTCAGATCACAGTGTACTATGATGGCATCTTAGTTTTCACAAAATAGGCAAAAATGCTGACAAATGCAATGCTGTAGACAGGTTTTACAAAGATGTAATCAACCTTAAATCCAGTGAATTTTTGAGACATCCCACTAACTCACAGACCGACACGACCCATTGTTATTATGATCTTTATGTCCTGTGTTGGGTGAGGTTTTTAAGTATTAAGTAGGACTGTATGGATGAAGCTTTCAAAGTTCCAATAGTTAAGAAAATCCTTTAGAGTGTCTTTGGTATAAGTGGGACAATTAATGATGTATTATTTTCACAACAACATAGCAGCCTTGTGATAAAATTAAATTTAAACATATGGGGACTGATTTTGATGAATTGCATTCAAGCAGGAGTTACATTAATTAGTGAAAGAGATGATGTTTAACTGTCTCTATCAAAGTCCCACTTCAACATTTCAGATGTGAAATATAATTCCTGCCAGAAAAATATAATTATCTGCTTTTGTTGAAAATGAAGGTTCTTCATAGGTAAAACTTTTACACTGGAATTTTATAATGTTGTCATTCGTGACCTCAGAATTAACACCTAAGCAAAACGTGATGTGCAATTACAACATTACGACATTGTTTTGCTTCAATAATATTGAAACTATACAAACCACCATTCAAAGTTCAACTAAGCTAAGCAACTAAGCTGAGCTGTAATTATTTAATTATTATGACATCTAATCATTACATTAAGGTCCATAAGCACACAATAATGTGTGGAGGTGAAAGCTAAGTAATTTAGTAATTTAATAATAGTAATTTAAGCGTTTATGGCGTTTTAAATAATGCTACTGGTGATGTGTTATTTGTGGATATTTCAAAATCAAAACAAGATTTTTGTTTGCCATTACAATATTTTCATTGTCAGTGTTTTGGCACCTTACTTACAAAATGCTGTTTTTCAGAGACACATTCAGATCAATAAAACATAGGTTATAAAACACAAAGAGCACAGAAAACAATGCCTGCACGGATAAATCAACCAAAGCAAAATAACTAAAGTAAGATAATATGTAGAACTACGAGAATAATATGAACAAAATAAGTAGAAATGGGAAAATAATAGGAAACTCCAGTAAAAATCTTTGATCTTTGTTTGATGTTTTAAGCTGACTTCTTTCCTCCTCTCAGCTTTGCCTTGTTGTTCCTGCCCCGCCACCACACACACAGCCTGGCAGGTATACAGCTGTGTGTCTACAAGAAGACTGATTGACCCCCAGAGCCACGAGACTAAACCATAGCTTGGGGCTGTAAACTCGGCTTTCTTTGCTCGTTTCCTGCCTTTTCTCTTTTGTATTCCACCTATGCCCCACACGCTCCTTTCTCCTCCCAGATTTGGCTGTAGGGTAATGCCATCTTTCTGCCTTGCGGTCCCTTTCTGTTTCTGTCACTTAATTCTTTCTCTTGTCAGCCACTCCGTCCCTGCTGTTGTTGAAGAGGAATGAATGACAGGGTTGTGACCGGCAGCGGTTTGAAATGTACCAATTCTGGCCCCCTGCACTACATGGTGTGTGGATAAAATCTGTTTGTGCTTGGCTTTTCTCTTGGGGGGTAAATGTGTTATAGCGGTGCAATTTTATGACAGGCGGTGAAGACAGCAACAATCTTTAAGGGAAAAGTAAAGTCAGTTCCATTTTAGTGGAAAAGTGTGGAACAAATCAGCCTCATGTTTGCTCTCCACATGGCTCAGGTTTAGTTCCCATTCAAAAGGAAACTCCACACGGAACAACCATTAAATCATTACTCATACAAAACGTGCGAGCTGTCGATTATTAGCGATAATGTATGTATTATAAAGCCGACTGATCAAACTTAAATGTCAGAATGGATCACCCTGCATTGCGGCATGAACACTGTGTTCACACGGAAAGCCTCTTATGCACAGATGTTCAATTAGCATTCTTGATACAAACACTTTAAACATAACATATGGCGTTTGAGCCCCACTTCATAAGACGTAAATATCTAAATAAACAAATGTGCACATAATTCACCATGCTGTACTGCAAAGAAGCTCATTACTTATCAATCAACTTTGTAGCGCTCAGTGTCGGCTCTGATCTGAATATTAAAAGTGAAACTCTGCTGCTTGATAGATGATATCCATGCCAAATGGCAGACCGACTCATATTGGTTTAGGAAACACAGAAATGAATTTAGCCTCCAAATCTCGTTAAATTGGGCTTTCCGTTGGAGTGCCTGGACTTCCAGCTCTCGTCCTCCGTTGTTGTTAACAGTTGGAACAGATGAAATGTGTTTATTCAGACATTTGCTGTGGATGTTGGAGATGAAGCCTGCGTACTTTCAAACATGTCCTTGTCCTTGTCGCACTGAGCCGATCCGTGCATACCGGCGTCGCCGCCGCCACATTAAAAGCAGACGCCTGCTTCGAAGCAGAAATCTGGGACTCCAGCTCAGCTTTGACTGGAGAAGAGAAGCAAGACGATGCTGCTTGGTAGACTTGAGAGTTTGTCACTGGAAGCTAAAACAAGACTTCACATATGCCTGTGCTCCCTTTTGTCATTAGAGTAACCATTCGATGGCCTGGTAACTTAGGAACAAGACAGACCGATAGATGATGCCCGTAGCAAAAAATATTCTCCCTTCTTATTACTTTGATTATTTTCCTCAGACACAATTCAATGATGAAGGAACTGAAATAATAACAAGCGAAAGGACTGGAGGGAGCAGATGCGAGAGCAAGATGCAGGTATGAGGAATGACTCATTGGAAAATGTCACAATACATCATTCTGCAGCTAAATAATCAAGAAGACTAATTCGCAGGTGCAACCCTGCAAGATAATAGAGCGGAATGAGAAGAGATAAACGGAGGCAAAATCAGAAATGAGTGAGGGGAGAGCGTTTTTACGACAACGTCTGCAGCATGCATTCAATTGAAGTCAAGTCGTTTCCAATCACTTAAAAACAAAAACAAACCGAAAAAACCCAATACTTCATCACCATCTGCACATAGCAGCGCCATTCAGAGTGATAGTACACAAGTACACACTTTAGTACTTTTCCATTTCTCTTCATCAAGTCCAATCTGCTTAAAACTGAACATATATCTCCACTTCAACCAATCCATCAGCAGCAACAGGACCCTGGGCAACAATGAGTCCACGTGAAGTTATGGTCTGTGCATGCTAAAGTAAGGCAGATGCTGAGATGTGATCACACTAATCCATTTATACATTTCCCCAGGGATACAATATATGTTTAATGGCCTCGGTCAGTTTCCTTCCCTCAGCCCACGCTGATCAACATTACACATCACAAGAGAAAATAAAATAACAATAAAAAGGGAACAACCCGGGTACAGAATGAAACTCTTACCATGTAACATACACACACATATACCATCGAACTTCAACTTCTCAGTAATAAATAGTCTTTTCCGTCTCCAGCTCATGATTTATTCACTTTATGTAGGCCTATTTCAATCCGCATAAGTAACTGGCACCGCACACAAACACGTGTAGAACGGACATAAGCCAGTTCAGAGCTTTTAAAGGTTGACAGCTGGTCCTTCCAGCAATCCGTACAGGAGAGATAGGATCTTATATTATAAGGTTTGGTATTTTCCAGGACCCAGGCTCTCCATCCATCTTGACACTGTAAATCCCAGACCTTGTTAAAACTCCCTTCAGATAATGCTCTTCATTCTATCCAATCAGTCATCACGTCTCCTCTGGGCTTCAGCAAACACTATCACATGACACCTCGCTAATCTGATTGGCTGATCATAACTGTAAACGAAACCCGCCAGAGCCAATTACAATTGGCACAAGTCATTAAGAGAGATGACTTGAGGGAGGAAAGTGGTGCGGGGACAGGTGCAGCACTGCTAGAGTGGCAAATTACTTTCAGAATGGAGTTTAGGTTATCAGTTGCTGGCTATTATACCAAGTGATTGGAGGTGGAGGTTATTGATAGAGCTTAACGTTGGCTTTTTCTACTAATTAAACACCCAAAATTACCTTCCTTTGGAGATTTCTTAGTTTGGTGTGATCGTCAAGGCGTAACTGGATTTTTTCAGTGATAAGCGAGTGTGTGCAGATTCAAAACGATCACACCGAATTAACTGTCTGCTAAACTTCACACCTCACAATACGCAGCAAGTTTTACAGATGCATCAACAGTCAATCAAACTCCTTAACCACGTAAACAAATCCTTTTATTTATAGAGGAGGATGTCGGTGTTCATGAGTGAGTTTGCTGTACTTTGAGTTCTTCCACACATTCTCACCACAAGTGCGGTAAGAATGTGAAGGACAAACTTCTGCAGGCAGGGACATTTTATTTATCGTGACTCAGTCACAATGGACTTACAGCAGGGAAACGTTTTCCTGCAGCTCAGCTGGGTTTGCAGAGAAGCTGTATTGGATAGGCTCTGATTCCGTTGAGAATTTAGTGACATTTCTGACATGATATCTGTTCTCACCACAGAAACAGTGGCATTTTTTGTTGGTGGCCACTGATTCAATGCAAACCGACCAAGGTGCTCAACGAATCGCTCAATACTAAACTACAGAGGAGGAGAGGAGACAACTTGTGTTTACAAAAATAATGCATGGCTACAAATTATCAGGGCTAAGGCACAACTTGAATCCAAGCAAACATCATCACCAGACGCTACGCATACCAATAATGGTGCAACAGAAAAATTAGGGACATTATTGTAGCTATTTTAATGTATTTTCAACGAGGAACGACATGCAAAGACAATAAAAGATAATGAAGTCATTTGAATTAGTATTGCCATTTTAACAACGACATAAGCTCCTACCTATGAACAAATTTATAGTGTAGCTAGGAACAATTTAAACATGGCGGAGATAAGAGAGTAATGTGACTATATAGATTTTTTAGCAGGAGGAAATGAAATGTAGTCCATTTGTATGGACCGTTTCTGTCCGGTTTCTAAAGCAGCAGCTGTTAGTTATTAGTAATTGGACTTTAATGCATTGAAGACATTAAAGACGAGTACACACCTCTCACCTCTGCATCCCGTCCTTCCTCAGCTCCACCATCTTACAGCACAGACACACACACATGCAGATTAACACACACTTCAGCTCTGCATCCACAAGTAATCCTCTGACAGATTTCCTCCTTCTCGTTGGTCTAATGACATATCAGGACCGATATTTGCCTAATTTATCTTTCTTCTCCCTCTCCACTGCTTGCCGAGCTGAGTCAGACCCACATGATTAAAACTAGATCTGAAGACGATTTAAGTTTTCACATTTTTTACGCCTGCTGAAAATGCGAACAATCCTGACAGAGCTGCACTGGGCTGAAGAGGTGAAGGGAATTCTGATCGCACAGGATACACGCATTTGCCAATACTTTGAGGACTGTAGCTGAGTGGGCAGACACGTATTTGTGCCAAACGCCTGATCTGTGGATTTAATCGGTACTCGTCAGACAACGGAGAGATACAACGTTTAAAACCTGATCAAAAGTATTCTTTAATCACAGACGTGAGCCAGTTTACAAGGCCGTCCCCGAGAGGTTCCGTCCGTGCGAGCAAATAAATACAAGACGGAGGATGTCAGAGAGGGACAGAAATGGAGAAAGACGGTTAGGAAGGAGTCCTTGACTGCTGCAATGAGCGAGAGAGAAAGAGAGAGAGAGAGACACACACAGAGTTTGTGTTTGAGTGGTTAATGAGGCAGGACGGCAAGACAGCGGAGAGAACAGAAGGTAATACGGCAAAAGGCTGTGATCTCCTGCGCTTTCCGGAGCATATCCCATTAGACCACCATTATCCAGAGCCCAAACGCCCTGCTTCCCTACCTCAAACTCGTCCTCCTGTCTGTGTCACCACTGCCTACTATTACATAGGGCCATCACTGATCGTCTGGCAAGGAAAACATTCCTGCCCCTTCTAGCCTCTCTGCCTCGGCCTCTTGATAAAGATAAACACTGCATAGGTACAGTCATACACACAGATGTACAAACCATTGTAATCCAAACACAGCAGACATTTTAATGGAATACAGTTCAACGGAAACCACCCAAGGTTTGAATCAACACCCTGGTGATGTATAGTGTCCAACCTCTCACACTGACCCCCTCAATCGTCTTTTTTGACTGTCTTCACCCTTTTGTACCTCATTTCAGTGCATCGTCATTTTCTAATGTTGAGCTTTTCACCCATGTTCATCATGTCTACCATTCTATTACCGGTTTAGTTCTTGGTCTCAGGGCTTTAGACTGGAAATGAAAACCGTATAAAAGCAGTCAGAGGAGGCAGCCACGGCTAATTACTTGCTATCAGTATGCTTCGATATTTGTTAACCGTCCCCAGTACCTCATTAATCAGCTGTGAACGCATCAATAACTACATCAAGACATTAAAGGAATTTCATTTAACAGTTGAAGGGAAAGCGGAGATTTTAAGGAGTCTGACACCTACACTTGTACCAATGCACAGGAGGGTTTGGCTTCATTTACAACTTACAATTTGAGCACATATCTGGGAACTGGACCTCTGACATCTGGTAGGTACAGGTGACCATTTAGGGGACCTAGAAACTATGGGCTCAAATTAACTTTATTAACAGGAGTGAGATGACATGGGAAGATGGTGTGGGATGAAGATTTAAGTAGTCACGTGTCTCAGATGCATTTATTTTGTCTTGTTTAGATAATGTATCTACTTATGATGATCTCTTCTATTCCTCTTTTGGGATGTTGACACATTGACATTTAATGCTTTATTATTTCCCTGCTTGTCTTAGGCAGGCTTAAGCCAACAGACTAAAGACATTCCATGAGTCCATCTTTCAGCATTTAACCTGACAGCGTGCTTCACAGTGCACCATGACAGGACACACACACTTAGCAGTGAAGCTGTGGTATGTGGGCAGGCCTTACACAGTCCATTACGGCATAGTGCAGCACACCAGTTCTCAACACTTAATATGGCAATGAGGCAGCACAGGGGAGAGGGCAGAGAAAGATGGAGACAGTCTTCACTAAGACGTACCTACACACACAGTTATACACACACCAGGGGGTGCCTCCCCTACAGAGAGCGAACCAGCAGTGAAACATCTCTTGATCACTTGATCTCTCATCATCATGAAGACATGATGAACCTATACAGACATGTCAGACAGAGATGGACAGAGATATACTCCACAGACGCACACATACACATACACACACACACACTAATCTATTTAATGTTACAGTCACTCAAGTGCCAAAGAGGGTTATTCTGTGATCCATTAGAATTCAGCATCGCCTCTGCTTTTGCCTCCTGATTGTGAGTCGAACCAGAGTGGATGTGATCTGACTGATACCCACCACATAACTCAGTTGGGGTGTGTGTATGTGTGTATAATACCTAATACTCCAGTAATTAACAAGCTCTATTTGAATGTACAAAGGTTGTCTGACTGTGGTACCACATCCTGCTTTATTCTGAGTTCGCCCCATCCCCATGTCCATCCCATTTTGAACACCGCTTGACTCCTTCATGCATAACGGAAGAGTTTCTAATAGCAGGTTTAATGGCAGCAGACTGAGCGGTGTGCGTGTATGCAGGCATGTTGCAGGCGACTGAGGGCTTTGATAATCTATTCATGCATCCAGATGACAAATGGCTCCCACCAGGAGGTAGTTTAACATTTAAATGAGGAGCAGGAGGAAATAGTGAACCACAAGACGCAGCAGTGAGTCCATATGCAGGGGCAGGCCAGAGAGGCAGTGAATGTATCACCAGAAAGACATTAAACCAGGATGAACACTCGCATACAGATCCAGTCACTATAGCTTACACACACTGATCCACGCGGAATGCAAAACCTAAAGTGAATGGAAAAGAAGAGGCTAAGACACAGGAACAGCTGGTGTCCCAGTGGGGAATCAGGGAGCAGAAGAGAATTTGTTGGCGTGCAAAAGCAGAAGCTGCTGATGAGACTTTATATAAACGGGCCGTCAAGTCCAGGCTCAGGTTGGAACAATATCTTTTCAAGCAATAATACTCCGCTACACTGGCCTGCCAGGTGCCGCTGCCCGTGCAAAACCAAGTTGCGACTTTTGTGTCATTACTGTGACTCGGAGATATAAACATTTGATGGGTGGAAGAGATGGTGCGCAAATACAGATGTTCACCAGTGCGTGAGGATGAACAGAAACATTTACACTCGCACGGTGCACACGCATGCATGTATGCTGACACATGTTTGCACTGAGGTGGGGCGATTTGTTCAAGTCGACAGGCTCACATATCATGCAGTAACAAATGGCTCTGTCTGTCTCTACAAAGAGTGGCAGCAGAGTGTAACCTCTGGACTGTAGACTGCCTCCAATTATCCAACTACCATGACCTCTGACCTTGGCGTCAACATCATCACTCCCTCCGTAACCTCCCCAAACCTTTTTTTTTTTGTTTGTTTATTCTTCTCTCATCAATTCTTCTCCTCTCTCCTCCCACTTTGCGTCCCGTTTCTGCTCATCATCTTGGCCTCTCTTCCTTGAATGCGGGTTTGTTCCCTGGACTATGTGGACTCCATCTATCACCATCTGTTGCTGCCTTGAGGCTTGACCAGCTGACCTGCCCACATGCTGTTACCAGGAGCGACAGTCAATCTGCTGCTAACAATGCAAAACACTTACCGAGAGTACTTCCCATTTCAAGATAGTGCGCAAGGTCAAATGGAGCAGGGCACTGATTGATGATTCTTAAAGGAAACTGACTGATATACCTTTTATACGTTAGATAGTAAAGACGTTTAGTATGTGATGTGAATATACCTGAGACCTTCCTCAATGCTACTTAGTCTCTCCCCGTGTCTATCTATGTATCCTCTGTACCTTTTCTGATTTATTTCCTTTTATTCCAGAATACTTCTTCCCAGTAGCCCCTCAAGTACTTTTCTCCATAAGCACCACCTTTTCCCTCTAACACATATCTTCCCCTCCATCCGGCACTCCAGCCCTTCTGCTCTTTATTCAACATAAAGATAGAGATGAAGATGTAGGGCTCAATCGATATCCTCCCTGTTGCTAGTCTACATTAGGGGTTGTCATACAATCATTGCACAGGTTGTTGTAGGGAAGGAACAAATTTATCTCGTCCATGACGGAGTGCTCAGCAACAGAGCCCAGCCAGCCGTTGGGGCGATGTCGACATTCTGATCACATTTACACCACACACACACACACTCAGATATTTGGACGTGATGCAACTCTAACGCTCTAACATAAATAAAACAAAAGCAGTGAGCAGCATAGCAATATCTCAGAGAGATTAAAATAATATCTGTATTTCCAGACTCCGCCCCCTCGTTCCCTCTCTCCTTCTCACCTCCTTAGTGGTTAGTGCTCTTGCCTCAGAGCAAAAAGGTTGTGGGTTTGAGTGCCGGGGTCGAACTTCACACCTTTTAGCATGGATTTTGTATGTTTCCTCCAGGTGGTCCGCATTCCCTCGGCCACAAAAACAGGTACGTTAGCAGAATTACTCCTGCCATCGCCCTGGACCAAGACAGCAGGGGGAAGGGTTGGAGTTGGTCCCCGGGTGCTGGTGTGTGTGTTTGCTTGTGACGTGCCCCCACTGCTCCTCATAGTTAGGATGGGTTAAATGCAGAGAAATAATTTCCCTACAGGGATCAATAAAGTTTCTTCCTTTCTTTCTTCCTTCCTTCAATCTAATCTTAACAACTTTTCAAATTATTGATATTTTCCCTCTACCTTCCCGTTATGTCTCTTCCTTTCTCTGCTCGCTCCGACCCTTCCACCTCCTCCACCTTCTCCTCCTGCCCCTTCATTACTCCTCTTTCAATGCTCATCTTTCTAAGTCTGCTGCATTCTCTAGCACAACAGTGCCATTCTGCTGCCTACTAATAGAATCTCTCAGTTCCTCTAATGGATCTGTCAGAATCTCCCTGAGCACAGGAGACCAGATAGATTGATGGAGATAGAGAGAGGGGAGGACAAAGAGATAGGCACAGGGAGATGACAAGACAGAGAGGAAAAAGGAAAGGAGAAAGGGAGACGCACTGGGGCACTCAATGCTTTCATCAGTGCCTCAGCATAGCTCGGAGCAGCAGCTCCACCGACCCGGCAAACTAGTGACCATATGGTCTGAAAGAGGCAGTGCCACTAAGGGCCATCTCATTGTCCATGGGAAGATGACACTTTCACTGTGGCCAGGTGACACAAACAGTGCAGACAGACAGGATGAGTCCTTTCCAAAAAGCTTATGTGGAGCCGCCCTTTGTTGGAGTTCTACTTTTTCATGTGCTGCCGAGAAAACTCCAGAGCCACCAGGAGTCTCTTTGTAAAATATAATTCAGAGTGAATCTCTGGGGACTTCCTTTTATGCTGCCACTGCAAAAAGTCTCTTTAAAACATTGGTATCTTTAACACATATTGGAAACCATGAAATCCATCAAAACATCCATCTATATTCCAGCACTTGTCTGAGTCCTTCTCCGGGCCGCCGTGTGTGTTTGTGCTGCGGCTGTAGCAAACTGTGTAAGAGTTCTTCATGAGGAAACCTGTAGATGGGTGAGTCAAATGTGTTTGTGTTTGTGTGAATGTGAGCCTTTTGAGATTTAAAATGCCGTGTAGGTGTACCGTACTGACTGCCCAACTTTTTGTTTGTCACACTGAGAACTTGTAGGGTTGTAGTCTGATTTGGAGCAAATTTGGCAGGTTGATATGTTTACTTTTTTCCCAATGGTGGCACTGTAATAACCACTTTGATGCTTAACTTTTGTAGAATCAATCAATTCTTTTCTTCCCTGGATTTCTTGGGTCTAGCTGCACCCATTAAGATAAGCCTCCTGAAAGATTTTCCGACATATTGAATTAAGTCTGAACATGATTTTTACATTTGGGAATGTCTCGTCCGAGTTTCAAAAAGTCATCATTTTAAACATCATAATCTTGCTACTTGAAAAACAGACATCAATCATTATCAATCAATAACTGTTTGGTGGGTAGATTTTCTTAGCTTTCATTGTTTACTGGCTGTAAAGTGCTTCCATATCTGCTGTATGATTGGTCCAGCTGTTGTCTATCTATGCACCTTTCAGTTAGTATAGAAGCAGAAACCTTAATTTATTATGCCACAGGAAATTTGCGGAATTTGTAGCGTGGGTGTAGCATCTCTCTGAGTGCACTTTCAGTTGTAAAATGTGTTGCACAGGCTGATGTCTTCACGATATGCAAATATTTATGTATATGTGTATCTATCTGTACATTTATATTGTGTCTGAATGTGTGTGTGGGTGTGTGTGTGATGGGGGAGGAAGATTGTTATTCAATATTCAAGCTGTGGTACGGTATTTATTTTCTGTTTGCTGCAGAGCCTTCACTGTTTTCCACTGTGGAAAGAATTTTTGGCTTTAACTTTGTAACTTCAGGCCTGTAATTTGAAGAGCACTTTTCTAAGCAAAACCTGCCTAAATGATCAGAATAAAGAATCACTTGGAAAAATGTGTTCCTGGGTGTACATGCTGAATGAAAACACACCAATTCCTTTGTACAAAGTGATTACATCCTGTTTGTGGTGTATGCCATGTAATATTTTGGTTTAATGACCTTTGTTTTACATGTGTGTCCCCTACTCACCGTTATCTGTGGCGATGAAGACAGCAGTGTAGTTATTGTCATGGACAAACGAGGACTCACGGTCCAGTGAGGATGAAGTGTTGACAGTTCCTCTGACTGGGTTCACACTCAGCCAGCCTGCTGGGTCTCGGAGGATCGCATATCTGTGAGAAAGAGAAAAAAAAAAATACATATGGAACACAGAAACACCAGGATATCTACCGACACAGCAGAAAAGTTTCATTTTCTAATCTGTATAGCTGCTATAAATTCAGGTCGTCTCTATCTGTGCCTGCATGTGCGTACGGTGGCAAGCAGTGCTAGTTACAAACTCAATCTGGAGGAATAAACACAAAACAAATGATATCAGGTTGAAACCTGGAAGCTACCACATTGCCAATGCCAACAAAATCCTTTCATGTCTTCATTTAGCTTTCTTAAAATTAGTATTAATAATATTGAAAATTACTGCAAATTGCATTTTATTAATGGTCAATTTTTCTTTTCCCAAATAGAGTAACAAAACAAGCCAAGAATGCCATCAATAATCTGTGTCTTCTGTATCAAACCGATTTATATCACATTTCAAGATGAAGTGCAATTACCTCAATTGTGAGGACTCAATTCCTCTCGCTGTGTCTGAAATTGTTCATTATTATTCGCTTACCCAAAGCTCTCCCTCCTCACTGACTGAGAGGAGTGTAATTTTCACCAAACCACCATTATTTTTTCCCTAACAAAACAGATAATCAGCTGCCAAACACGCATCATAAAATGGTACCCAATCCATCTGCTAAATCAGAATGTTGACAGATGTGCAGTCCACCACAAAGAATAACTCTGAGACTTCTCATTTCGCTGTTGTCACTTTGTGTAGTTTCTTTCAAACCAAATAAGTAGAAAATGCAAATAACGTTTTTTTATTGGTTTATATTCACACATTTTCAAACATATTTAAAACAAGAACTGAAATTTCTCCTCTGTTCTCTCCAATCCAATCAAGTCTTTCTACAAAAATATATAAGCACATATAGGCTGACGGAAGTTTCAGAAACACATAGGCACACACACTGAGCCACGACTAGAGACTTTTTTTCACTAAAAGGCCACTCGTTGCCAAAATGCTCAGCAGTAGACAAATTGTCTTTGAAATGGAGCTCTCCCGCTAACAGAGCACAACAATGCCTTTGGAAATGGCTTCACAATCAACCTCTGCTCACACCTCGGCTTCGTCCTCGCTCACACACCCTATCTCACGCTGCACACAAACCGCGCGTACCACTGTCACGACAGAGCACTGCAGTGACGTTCGGTGCAGCATGAAAAAATTCATCTTCTCTTTATTGTAAACACACAATAAGCACGCATGCAGATATAATTTCCTCATTCTCATTACCCATTACAAAGAAAATGTAATTGAAACATAAACATACACTCGCCCACAAAATACACCAGAGCATTCTCACAGCTTATTAACTTCC
>OMNV01026008.1:0-55413 GCA_900303265.1 Brotula barbata | reverse complement strand
GGAATGGTGGATGCTCTAAGGAAAAAAACACTCCTGCTGAGAAGCTCAATACCCTGCTGGTTGGAAGTGTGTGTATGTATGTGTGTATGTGTGTGCGTGTGAGAGAGAAAGAGAGACAAAGAGAGAGAAAGGGTATAAATTACTTCTCAACACATTAGTTTGACCCCTATGAATGTGCATCTTTGTTACCACAACTTTTATATATATAAATATATATATGTATAAGTACAAATATGAAACAATTAAAATTGCCTTTGAGTCGTTAATCCTGATTAATCTCGAATGAATCCCACTTTTTTTCTTCACGATAATTTGAAAGTAACAACTGATGAAGATTTTTCAAGTGCAATGTGTTTATAAACCAAATTGGGAAAAGAGCGAGACTGCAGGGATGCACGCAGAAGAAGAAACAGAGGCTGCACTTTAGCATTTTTGTGTTAGCACAATTTATCATTTCCTTTTTGAAGTTCTGTTGCACGCCAGGAATAAAAGTGAAGCGCTCATCCATGTCCCGTTGACATGTTTGGTCGCATCTCCGTGGCGCATAAATGGAAAAGACTTTGTGACAGAAGCTTTTCACACTTTATTTAAAGATGAGCTTGAACTTTGGAGAGCACAGTAAATGAGTTGGACTGTCAACAGTGCTCAGTGTAATGTTCTGTTTTATTTATACAACTTAGAGTAAATCTAACACATAAAATCCCACTGACTAAAACTAAACTAATACTACAGTTGTGCTTTTTACCAACATCACACTTTCAGTAAAAATCAAACTGTTTTTTACAGTATCCCCAGCTTTAGAAGTCATTTCGGAACATGTAACCAATCTGTTTTGACAAAAGTAATGATGTAAAAGTGTAGATTTTCCCACAGAAAAGAAGTTAAGTAAAAGTAATGATTGGTATGGAATGAAGTATTTATACTCCACTAAAGTACAGCCTGCCAAAACACCCTTCATTACTGCAGTGAAGTATTGTTACTGTGTTAGGTTGCACAGCTGTGTAACCCTGGATCAGTAAAGTGTGCAAAATTGTGTGTGTGTGTGTGTGTGTGAGTAGCTGGTAGCAGTCCCTATGTTCTAAGGAGCCCTAAAATGGTAGTTTGTACCGTGTAGGATGAAGTCTCACCAGCAATTACAGATTCTGTTGACAGGAAAAGCCTCTTGTGTAGACACTCACATCCACACACACACACACACACACACAAACTCACACACACTCACGGACATAGGCACAAAGTGAATACAAGAGAAAACATGAAAGCTGCACCACAATATTTTTAGGAATGTCTTTGTTTGCTACTTGTTTCAAAGGAACAGTGTAGATGGAGAGCCTACAAATGAACAACATGCCAATTACAAACACAAACACACACACACACACACACACACAAGCACACAAACAAACCATTTTATTTTGCTATTCTAGTAATGCCATAATGTATTATGGCATTACACTCCATTGCTGCCATGATGCAGTGCATTGGAGTAGACTTTATAGGAGCTTTTTGTTAGGAGCTTTGTAATCTAAATGCTTCTGTGTGCTGGGAGCACCGTTCAACACCACACATTGGCCTAATTTTACAGTTTCCAAAAAAACGCAAAGCCAAGAAAACAACACGCCAGTACAGGCTACATTAGCCGATGCCACAACATAAAACACCTCAGCTAAAGACCAATAAAAAGTCATAAAAACTAATCTTTTTGTTGTGTGTCTCCTCCCGTTTGAACTGATATTATTATCCTTGCAACGTTAAGAGTTTCGTTCATCTCTGTTTTCCTTTGTTGTATTTGTGTTCGCGCTTGTCTGTCTATTTAAGAGAAAAGTAGCATAGCATAGCATAGCATAGCAGTAGTAGCATCTGTGAGGTTTGAATTAATCTGATTCACAGTATTGAAACAATAAAAGTTCTTCTTTTCGGTCCACCACAGTCTCTACCACTTGTTTTTACATCAATCTATCGTTATACAACTTTAATCAAATACTCCAATTTAGCTAACACATCTGACATTTTAATGACATTTAATGTCTATTAATGGGCCTTTTCAAATGACCCATTCATAATAAAGTATACCATGTATAAAACGCATAAAAATGTTTTAATGCCTAGATTTATGATTTTTTATTCTTTCTTTAATCTCAAAATCCATGATACCACCTTTACTTTATAACCTAAAACTTAGATTTTTTTTTATGGTACTTTCATTTCCTACTGTTTCATAAGTTCTTATAGATTCTTCTCAGACCTATGAAAATTGGATGAATGGAAAAGAAAAGGGTACATTTGCCACTGCAAGTAAAGCTACAGCATGGATATGAACATGGACTCCTTGGTGGTTATCTCAGAGTTTACACAGGTTCTAGAAGAGGAATCATCCTGATACATCCACATTTGGATTTTATAGAATTCTAAATTGTCACATGGTCAGAAATCCTCCCAGATTGAATTTAGATCAAGGTTGATTCCTGGAGTCTCCCAGCAATCCTACCAGGACCAGAGGGACACACCCAGTCTCCTTATATAACCGCTTTCCAATAATTCCAAATTTGTGTTACATTAACATTGTACCACTTAAAAAATAAAAATAAAAATAAAATAGGACAAAGTGATTAAATAGCAAAGTAACACCAACAATATCTCAAAGGGCTTTACAGGCTCACGCAACAAGCAGCTCCTGACCCAGTAAATAGGAGCCGTGTGGGAAGAACAAATTACATGGAGGGGATGTAATAACGCAGGAAAATAACAGGAAAACAACACTTGAGACCGGAATTCACAAGAGAACCTCAAGTTCACAGGGATGTGGTCTTAAGAGTTAGAGAGTACAATGATGAGAGCACACACAACATTATGCTAGCCATGTTGCCTTTGATATATGGATTAATAACGTGCATCATTAAGGCCAACATCAAGAAGACCTGATTCCACTGGATGGTCGAGTAACAAACAATCCAATTGGAGGTTGAGGGGTTCTACACGGTTGAGGATGTTTTGGTGCCCATCACTTTAAAATTACTCTTTGAATCATATTTTTAGTAGACGTAGAGCTCCGTTTTTCTATGTTATTATTAATTTGACTACTACAGAATGGATGAAGATGACAGGCAAATACATGACAGCAAAATCTACGTGGAAATCCTGCAATTAAATGAAAGCATTTGCATTTGTTTTACTTTGAATGCATAACCAGAAGCCTGTTTCCATTTTCTTCCTAGTTAATCCCTTTGTTTTCTGTAAGTTGAAGCTTTTGGTGATCTCACTCAGAGAAATGACTATGTTCACTTCAAATTAAACAGAAACAAAAACAAGAGGAATGAAAAGTGCTATGGCCAAAAAGGAAACAGAGCAGTTGAAGGGCGCATGAGGAAAAATTACACCTGTGCACAAAATGGTTCCTGTAAAAGAATTGGGTGTTTTTTGCCGGCTGTATACAACCAGATTCCCAGAATTTCTGTCGTGATTGCTAATTTTCTGACTTTGAACATTTCTGACTCTGCAAAAAGGCATCGTAAATACTCGTGTTATGTAATATCACTTTGAACTTTCTGTTTCCCTTTGCTTCCAATCTTTCAGCTAAACTAAAGTAAACACTGAGCTGCTGCTGCTGCTAAAATCACCCAGATGACTGCTTTTCATCCTTTCATTTAATTACCAGAGAGGCAGCTTAGAGCCACATTTCCCCAAATGCTGGTGATCACATTCACTCCCATTCACAGATCAGAGATGAAACAGCAGCAGCACCCTCCCGCTTTGCTTTTCATGTGCAATAAAAGAGGAGCCAAAGCCAGCCAAAAGATCTTTGTGAGCAAGGATGAACCTTACGCTCATTCCCACCACCTTCACCTCCACGATGCCACGTTTTGCTGTTTTGAAAAGCGAATACTCATGCGAGCTCCACACAGTCACTCCTGTCTCCTCTTTTTCTCACTCCACAGACACTGACACTGTCCCTCCTCGCTTCGTCCACTCCGCTTTCTCCGTCTTATACTCTTTAGAGCTCTGTCCTCTCGGGGATAGTCGGTATTTCAGTATTTCTCGTAACTGTAATTAAGATGTATCAAAATACTTTTAGACTGTGTATTTTCAAAAGATTTACACAATCATTCGACATCTTGTCGCAATTTAATCCTTGGATTAGATTATTTATAGTGTATTAATCTTTTTGTATGGTTTATTATTTTTTAAATGGTTTGTAAATAGTTGTTATGTGCCAAATGTTATGTAAGAAGAAACGAATGGATTTGGTGTGCATCTGGCAAAATTAACCACCATCCCTCTCTTTTTTTTTCAGGGACCAGTTCACGGAGCAATTACAAGAAGTGAGCAATGAGGAGCAAAGACAAACTTTACTCGTCCAATCAGAGATGCAGAAGGCCACAGACATGAGTACCAACCAATTTGGTGTGACGGAGACTTTAAATTTTCAATTTACACCAAACAAATCAAATGTGACCCCATAATTAAACTGATACGTTTTACTCAGACTGCCAGTGAGGGACTACATCATTTTTCAATATGCAGTTATAATTAACTTTGTCTATTATTTCCTCTTCCTTTGCAACTGAAACTAAAACTCTCAGCAAGATTACATGTAAAGCTATGTGTTGACTACACCTAAAGCAGTACACAAATAAGAGAGAAGCAACACCAAGTCAAAATACATAGTCTGTGTCGTATAAACGAGCCAACTGCCTCAATCCCTGTTTCAATGGCACTGGCCTGCAAGAACAAATGTTAGATGGCACGCATCAATCTTACTGCAATGGATACTGTGAAGACATCTCAAATGGCCCAGGGGAAAGGACCAGGACAGCAGAGGCATAAAGTGACTGGACGTTCGTCATCAGTGGTCCTGTGCACAGCCAGGTCCTTCCTCTGCTGGCTTACTCTGTTTTCAGTAATGAGGTTGCCAATGGTAACGGCCGACTGCTGGCTTATTGAAGGAGAGAAAGGCTTTGTGTGGCTGGCTATCTGCAGTATGAACCAGCCGCCCTACGAGGCGATCCCTTCCCACATTAACAGGTAGGAGAAGGAGCATCAAAGTGAGCTTTTGTCCATTTGATGCATTGTCAAAAGCTAAAGCCTTCACATTTTTCTCAACAGCACTATTGTGGACTTGAGGCTGAACGAGAACAAGATACGGTCAGTCCATTACTCCTCACTCAGTCGCTTTGGCAACCTTACCTATCTCAACCTCACCAAGAATGATATCAGCTATGTGGAGGATGGAGCATTCTCAGCACAATTCAACCTGCAGGTTAGTGATCACAGAGGGTGTGTGTGTGCACTGTATGAACATAATCAACGAAGGAGGGTAGACCTTAATGAGTCACTGCTACGGCCATTAGACCGGGGTTCAAATCCCAGACAGCCACACAAGCTCTGGTGACCAGTGGTGATCCATGATCTAAGACCGATACAGCACAAGATATCGTCTTACAATTGAGTTGTAATCCTCTCCACACACCTACATAGAATTCATATGGAGGACACGGCAACCGTGGCAACATGGTCAGCGATGCACCAAATAACTGAAAATCTGAAGTCTGCAACTTCGGTTCCAAAGACAACGTGACAATGGGACGCATGGGTAGAAATGCTGCTGTGTGTGTAAACAGTAAAATTCAACAATAAAATATAAACGTTAGCACGTCGTCGTAGATGGTGAGCAGTTCAGTAATGAATGCATGGATTCTTCACAGTGTTCCAGCTGACATTTAGGCTGTCAGTTTGTGCATTGGCTAACCTTTTCATTGCAGGTGTGTTTTGTATCAAATGACTTTTTTTGCTGGTACGTAATCAATAGCAGCACTTTTATTGGGAATTGAAAAGTGAAATTTGAAAGGAAGGATTTCAACTGCAGTTTCAATCAGCGAAACTGTAAAATGCACAAATTGAACCACATCAAATCTGCATCCTTGAAATCGTTAAGGGGGTCTGAGAAAGAGAGACACACGACCTTCATAAACACACGTTGGTGTACTGGAGTACACTCCTCACGCGGGTTTCCACACAGAACTGATCTGAGCGCAACAATCATACGCGGGCTAGGCCTCGCATTCCCCAAGAGCTGGCCCTGTGCCAGGAGCTGCAACGTGAGCAAGAAGCATCTGAGCGAATTCAGCGCTGCGGACAGAACACGCTGTGAAACACAGATTGGACTGAAGGGTCCTCTGTTTGTGCTGTATGTTCCCAGTTTGTCATGGGTGATGCCTGGTGCTGGGGCTCCTCAGAGATTAGAATAATCCCACTTGTCTCTCTCTTACCAGGTCCTCCAGATGGGCTTCAACAAGCTGAGGAACCTGACTGAAGGGATGCTGCGAGGCCTGGGAAAGCTGCAATATCTCTACCTGCAAGCCAACCTCATTGAGACTGTTACACCCAACACATTCTGGGAATGCCCCAACATAGAAAATATAGACCTCTCCATGAATAGGTACGTCCTACGCCTGTACATGTGTGTGTACGTGTGGGGGTGTGTGTACGAGAGAGAGCATTCACAATCAGAGGTTTACGGTTTCACAGTGGTACCGATGTATCAGCAACATCATTGTATAATGCTACAAAATCAAACAAGAAATCAATTGGAGAAGATGCAGATACAATTTCTTTGCTATCCGCAATAGACCATGATGCAATGCAGCACAGCCAAGACGTGCTCTGAATAAAAGGAGGGAGTCCTACTTTTCCTCTGTGGGAAAAACTCTCTTGTTCTTACTCGCTGTTGTAATTGGTATCGATCTCTGACCTGAATATAAAACTTTCAGCTGGAAGGAACAAATTTAGTCTCTTCAGTGCTTGTCGAAAGTTATTTTGGGGAATTATTCCAACCGCAAATTACATAAGTAGACCGGGCAGAGTGAGGAAAACAGGATACAAAAGTGCATGAAATAAAGTTGATAAAACCTGTGGATTAAAGTCTGTTATTCCCCCCCGTCGTTCTCCAGGATCCAGGTGTTGGATGGCAGTTTGTTTTCCGGACTCAATAAACTAACTACCTGTGAACTTTACACCAACCCCTTCAACTGCTCCTGCGAGCTGCTGGGTTTCCTGCGCTGGCTCTCGGTGTTTCCCAACAGGACCAGTGAAAGGATGGTGTGCGACTCTCCTCCGGGATTCTCCGGATACAATCTCTTGAGCCAAAACCCCCGCATGCCTGCCCACCGTAACGCTCTGCACATGCTCAGTATAGTATGCACAGACGATGGCAGCAGTGTGACGCCGTACTTCGTCATCAACCCGTCTGACTCCACCACACCACCCGCAGACTTTGCTTCTCCCTGCGGACTGGATGATTGTGCGTCCGGAGCCTCGCCCGACGAGCAGATTAGCTTGAGTCCGCTTTTCCCCGACGCTAATCCAATCATGACGCTGAAACAGGTGATGCACTCCAGTGCCATAATCACGGTTCAAATCCCACACCCTTACCGGAAAATGTATATCTTGGTGCTATACAACAACAGCTTCTTCACCGATATCCAAAATCTAAAAAATCAAAGAGAAGACATTGAGCTGAAGAACCTAAAGCCTAACACCGACTACACTTACTGCGTGGCGTCGATACGTAACTCCCTGCGGTTCAACCACACCTGTTTGACCATCTCCACCGGTCGCCGCGCCGAGGCGGAAAGGATCGCCAATCAGTCATCGGCCACCCACTACATTATGACCATTTTGGGCTGCTTGTTTGGTATGCTGCTCTTCCTGGGCCTTATCGTCCACTGTTTGAGGAAGAGGAGGATCATGGAAGAAAAGGAGAGGAAGATGAGCAGGATCCAGAGGACTCTGATAGAACTTAAATATGGCGGAGAGGGGGATATAGAGGGGGGAAGCGGGGGGTCCGTCTCTCAGAAACTTGCTGCAGCCGACAGTTTGTCCAGAATACCTTACCTGCCTCAGGGCAGCGAGATCGACCCGTACAAACTACAGGAAGTGATAGAAACACCAGCACACAAGCCCGCCAAACTCAACTACATGGAGGTCAGGGGGTCGGGCGTGGACAGGGAGAGGGAAAGGGAGAGGGAAAGGGAGAGAGAAAGAGAGAGAGAAAGAGAGATGTCACCCCAAGCCAACCCTCAGGGCTCGGTGGCCGAGATCTCAACGATCGCTAAAGAAGTTGATAAAGTCAACCAGATCATCAACAACTGCATAGACGCCCTCAAATCGGAGTCCACCTCCTTTCAACAGGGAATGAAATCTCCCTCTGCAGGCGGAGGAGCTGTTTCTACCGCTGAGCCGCAGTTGGTGCTTCTCTCTGAGCAGGGAGCAGAGAGAGGAGAAAGAGGAGGTGAGTTCCTCTCCCCGGTCTATAAGGGAGGAAGAGGAGGAAGAGACGAGAGGGGAAGAAGCTACCATCATTCTTTGCAGCGACATCACAGCATGGAGGCTCCTCCAACCTCCAAACGACCCAGTACCTCCTCCTCTCCCGGCTCAGCCCGCAGCCCTCGCTCGTTCCGCTCCGAAGGAGGCTATCACTCCTCTGAGAGCCGTTACATCGAGAGGACGTCACCTGGAGAGAGGGGAGAGAGGGGAGAGAGGGGAGGGGGGGACGCCATCCGCACAGTCAACCCAGCAGCAGCTATCTTACGAGCTGAAGCTCAGAGAATTCGCCAGTACAATGAACACCGTCACTCGTACCCCGGCTCCCAGCAGCACCTCCAGGAGCTGCAGCACCACCCCCAAATCATGCAGGAGCTGCACCACCATCCAGGGGGCCGCAAGCCCTCTGTTTTAGACCCCATCACCCTGAGCAGACAGGCCAAGCAGCGGGAACTCGCCTACTCCCAACTCTCTCCACACTACCCCATTTCACCCGAGTACCACAACCTCAGCTACTGCTCCAGCCCTGAGGAAGACGAAGAGGAAGAAGGACTACTCTGCACCCCGACCCTGGGGCTGTGGGAGCGGTTCAAAATGCACCGCAAGAGGCACCGGCAGGCTTCCATGGAGGACGAGGGATATGTGGCAGCGGGACACGCGCTGAGGCGGAAGGTGCAGTTTGCCAAGGATGAAGACCTCCATGACATACTGGACTACTGGAAGGGTGTGTCTGCCCAGCAGAAGGCCTGAATACACACCAGAGGGTCAGATGGAGGCAAAAAGCAACAGCAGCGCATACATAACATATCCACACAGGTACACAGATTTCTACAAACGAGAACTGTAAATACACACACACACAAATTCCGGGATCTACGCACTTTACATGACCATCACATACACGCACATTGGCACACACACTGTACACAAACTAAGCCTTTCCTTTATAGAACACAAAGGAGGACCAATCCAACATGGCATTAATTATATTGAACAACAAGATCATAACTTATAGAGACTGAGGTACTTTTTGTAATGTAATGAAAATCATAGCTCAGACTTATGTAGCTATTTGTACTAAGTTTTGAATGAAGAAAAAAAAATATTAAGAACAGGAAACATAAATGTTGTCAGGCGACTCATCCCAGACTATCCTTGTACCCCGCTGCCCTTTTAATCTGCCTCGAGACTGACATCATCCAAACACACGATTCTCACTATCGCAGGGGTCCCATGGAGAAGACGCACACACAACATATTTACAGTGATTAAGGGAAGTGAAACATTCAAACCACAAATTCTGGATGGGTCGCCAGGCAACCGCATTGTTTAACTGTGCTCCACGACTAGGTAGCTCTCACCGGAGAGAGAGAGTAAAATGTGCCAAATCAAGCAAGGGGATAGTAGAACCCTACTGTGTACCAACTTCTCCTCGCCACTCTTTTTATATACATAATTTAAAAAAATCTAGACTATGTTGTTATTACTATTAATTATTATTATTATTATTATTATTATTATCATTACTGGTCTTCTTATTATTACTATGATCCTCGTCATTAATCTTTTATTATTTGACTATGGCATGGCTCTGTTGTGTGAGTGTGTTTTGACTGTTTTGAACTTCTCAGCCGAGAAGCACACACACGCACACACACACACACACAGAGAAATAGAATAAATGAGACTTTCAGTTCCTTTTGTGCCAAGAGGAATGTGCTCCTCACCGAGCCAAAACAAGCCTGACTTTCTCCCGGAGAAATCAACGCCACACCTGCTCCACCTCCTCCTCCTCTTCCTCCTCCTAAAGAGGGAACGCTGTACAGAAGACTGAGAGAAGTTCTATATTTGCAACAGATGTGACTGTTTTGTTAGTACAACACAGTTTTGAAATCTTTCAGACTTTTCACAAACCTACAATCCCAGCTTAGTTACCTACCTGCTCACTTACAATGATACGTTTTTGATTTTGAAATCAAACTAAAAATTCTAATCTCTAATGAATGTCTTCAACTCCCACAGGGAAAAACATATCTGCACTTTTCAAAATCAACAAACGACTTGTAGGAGAAGACCTTAAACTCTCAGCTTCCTTCCCGACACGCTGTAGCTCCACTGTGTTTTAACGACAGTTCATTCTTTTTCTCCTCCCATCTGCCAGGTTTTTACCTATTGGGATTCTTCTGGTTCCACTGTGGTGCCGTCGTGCCAGACTAACTTGATAAATAACGGAGAAGTATTTGAAATGATTTTAAATGCCATTTTCAGACCTCTCCCACTGCTCGCCCCACACCAGTTTGCCAAACAATACAACAATTTGCACAAAATGATTCACC
Organism: Brotula barbata; assembly: GCA_900303265.1. Classification (NCBI taxonomy): domain Eukaryota; kingdom Metazoa; phylum Chordata; class Actinopteri; order Ophidiiformes; family Ophidiidae; genus Brotula; species Brotula barbata. The sequence goes on along the minus strand of OMNV01026008.1, from coordinate 44,758 downwards.
ACCATTGGCTCACTGCTCCCCATCTATCCTCCAATCATTTCTAAGACCAAAGTACTGTGGTAGAAGACCCCCATAGCCCCCGACCCGGTCCAGATATTTACACGCCATCATCTACACAGTTAGTACTCTAGCACATACATGTTGCACACACGCACAGGTACATACACACACATACAGATGAATGTATTCTTTGCAAAATGATGATATTTTCTGTTTCTGATGTAGAAGCTGTATTGAGCATTGATTCATCTGTGTGAGAGAAACCTTGATGGTTTATCACGACAGATGGCCCCTAGTTTTTGACAGACTGAGAGATAAATAAGGAGTCATTGGCTTTCTCTAAATATATGAAAAAAACACAAAAAAAACTGACCAAATTCTCACAGACTCCTTTTCCACACACCTGATTTTGACAACCTTTGACAACCAAATGTTTACTAGCAGAAATGTAAAAAGGCCACCTCACCTCGGACTTTATGTATCAAAATAATGGCAATGGATGACGTTTTGGTCGTTGAAAGGGAAACGTTTTAACAGGAGGGAAGACTGATCAGTATCGTAGGTGTGAACATGTGGGACAGCGTGTGCGTCTGCAATCTCTGCAGGATCTGAGAACCAGAGGCTGAAAAGAGGAGAAAACTGTGATGATTCAAAAAAACTGCTGTTCATTCTACACAGAACTGTGCTTATTTTGGAAAAACAGTATCATAGAAATGGGGTATTTTTAGTTCAATTGATTTTGAATTATAATGGACAAATACTTTCTTATTACAAGTGCTTATACTGACTGAATTGCACCCACTCTGTGAATTTGTGAATCAAGACAGATTCTTGATTTGTAATGAAAAAACAAACTGTAGAGCTGGTAAACAATGAAATGTTTATTGGTGAATGAAAACACTGTATAAAACATTTTTTTCTTTGCTAATGAGTTCAGAATGCTCAAGTCATTAAAGCCGGTTAAAGCCATAATCGTGGGTTAGTCAAATCACCACAGCTGTTTGCAGCACTGCAAAAGCACTTTTATTTGAGTGGCGAAAAAGGCAATTTCACCAATTGTACTGCTACGCTACAACTGCTACTGCAGCGAACGCCGCAAACTAATGAGCTGTTGTTGTTGTTTCTGCATTACATGTCCCAGATTGTGGCTTTAACTAAACAACAGCCTTAAAACATTAGATTTTCTTCTTCATCTTTTAAACATCAGGATTTCTTTGAATTCAGAAATCTGGTTTCTTAACGTGTACTTTCCTGTCTGCAATTTTATAATTGCTCGATTCTTAAGCCTCAACTTGAGCATTCTTTAATAGTAACATTAATGTAGCGTCGTATTGAACTACCGTTTCTGTTTTTGTTTCTTTTTTTTCATTTTGTTTATGAATAATGGCCTGTATTTATCATGTGTCTGAGAGTAGCTGTGATGAGATGACAGTCAGGAGGACCCATCAACAGTGCACCTGAGCATTACTGCTGTTGTCTGAGTCATGATGAAGAAAAATTGTGATTTTTGAAACGACAATGCCTAGAAAAGTGGAAATAAATAGCGGTCCTACTGACAACTGAGAGTAACGACAATGGTGCAGGAGCAGGCGGCAAGGAAAACCTCAGGTGGACGCTTGTGGTGAATGAATGAGGAGAGAGAGAGAGAGAGAGGAGGACAGAGAGAGAGAAGAAAGACAGAGTGAGAGAGAGAGAGACAGAGAGACAGAGACAGAGCGAGAGGCTAAGAGTCTTTCTTTATTTATACTCTGGTCAAAGGAATTAAAATGAGCACAATTAACCGGCCTTTCATCATTGTCTCCTTTCCTGGAGAAACCATAAACACGAGCGAAGAGCTAAGCAGGACTTTGATCCGGCCTGCTGAAGCTACAAATGTGCAGCTTCTTCACACACGCAGACAGTCTGAAATATGATTTGTGACCATGAAGTTGCTGCGCTCGGCTTGATAATTATAGAGTAAACGTGTATCTTTATACTCATACGTCATGAAAACATTAAAACTAAAATCAGAATTGAATCCATGTGTTTACATGTTTAGCTTGCGGCCAAGGGTAACCCAGTTGAATAAATGGCACATGTACAATACACACATTTGGTAAAAATAGAGGCTGATGCGCGCCCACTGGTGTTGGATTGGCTCTGTGAGTGGATGAAGGGTCGCCCAAGAGAACGGACTGACCAGCACCAAGCACCAAGGAACGTATTTTCATGTTTTGTCTGTAATATACCAGGAATTGCAGTATTTACAGTGACAGAATAATGAAAATTGGAGACTTTCATTTCTGTGTTCTGTGCATTGTGAACGTGTGTGATTTCGAAAACAATTTTGGAATGTTTGTGCCCAATATTGAGACGTTAACACGGCTAGAGATTGAACCATCACTCTCCTAAACTAAGGCGCTCGTATAACTGCCTCTATTTACCAAGCCCCTTGCTTTGTTCCACACTGTCGTTTCTGGATACAGGCAGACACACATGCGAGCACACACACACACACAAAAAGGGCCCACGGGCTCTTAATGAGCAGCTGCAGTGCAGGATGAAGGTAAGTGCATGGCACTCAGGAGCACAAAGGAGCAGGAGAAGTGTTACTCTGCTACTTCTCACACATTAAAGCTCAAATCCTTGACTTACTTTATCTAAATATCATAATTTATATTATGAGTGCCGAGCCAGATGCTCAGACAAACAGATTTACCTCAGTCAAAGTGTCATTTCTTCTAGTTGTGTGAGTAGCACGTACTCACATGTGTACAAGCTGTAAAAACAGGAAATAGCCATCTAAGGAAGCAGAGAGGCAAAAGGGAAGCACGGCCTTTCAAAAAGCCAGATGGAGGAGAAAGTCGGAGTCAGATTCAAAGACTGATGAGATACGTGACAATATGATGCCATCAGATGCAAGACGAGACAATACAATACGCATCGATACGATATGATACATGACAATATGATGCCATCACATACAAGACGAGACAATACGATACGCATCGATACGATATGATACGTGACAAATGATGCCATCACATACAAGACGAGACAATACGATACGCATCGATACGATATGATACGTGACAAATGATGCCATTACATACAAGACGAGACAATACGATACTCATCGATACGATATGATACGTGACAAATGATGCCATCACATACAAGACGAGACAATACGATACGCATCGATACGATATGATACATGACAATATGATGCCATCACATACAAGACGAGACAATACGATATGTATCGATACGATATGATACATGACAATATGATGCCATCACATACAAGATGAGACAATACCATACGAATCGATCCATAGTTGTATGATTCATCGGAAACATGTGTTCCACAGGCACCACTGTTCCAACATACAACATCAAATCATAAAAAGAAACCATTAAAAAGGTATGTGCACCCACTTTTGCACCAATAAACCTGAGGTCAGTCTGACCTCAGGTTTCCTTGTTGCAGCTCTGATTCAGCCACCAAACAGACTCCGTTTAAGCCTTTATTACCTGTGTCGTGGGACCCTGTGTCTCCTCCTGATGGTAGGAGTTGTATCAACAGATTCAACACATGGGAGCTGTTGTCTGCTAGTCGGCCTTCCTCTGGTTGTCTTCACTCTGAAATACCTGTGTGACAGGAATTCCAAAAACCTTAAAACGGACATTGAGGAGCCTAAGTATCTCTGTTAAGAAATCGACCCTGACTGACTGAGACGTAAAACAGAAATAGGATGTCACCGCTTGCTCCTATGGAACGAAGTCTCCTTAGAAAATAAGTTGTCTTGGACAGGCAAATCTCGCTTACATCTCAAACTCTCGCTTAACCTGTCTTGATAACAAATACATTTACGACCGATCACTACGCACACATTGCAGTCCTTTAGTAAAGTTCTAGGTTACTGTACAGGCCGCGTGGTAGCAATGCAATGATGTCATTATAGCAATTGCATTTGATTGCTCTGCCTTCCTTGGTGAAATTAGAGTTTCGGTTTTGAATCATCTTCTCCGTAAACAGCAACAATGTAGACAAACTTTGAGGTTTTAGCTTTGATACATGTCAGATGTTGGAGCTACAGAACAGTGACCTGTACCTCCACGTAGGTTTGAGAAGATTGAGAACGTTTTCCAATTCAAATCATCCACAGACCATCCTCTTATTCACTCGGTCGGCAGGCACAGACAGACGATGACACGGACGTGCTGTACAATATGAGTGCAGCTCAGGCTTATCTCTCCAAGTCAAATTACCATTTCGATTTATACCAGCAGAGGAATTCATGTGTAAGTGCTCGCTCGCTCGCAATCTGTCCTGGAGTGACAAAAATTGCCACATCAGAACAAGATGTGCAAGGTTCATTACTCTTTATCTATAAACGCTGAGGTACAAGTCGCTTAGAGGCTGATGGCGGTTTGCCGTCTATCAGACGGTGCGACGTGAACATGTTCGAACAGCGTCTTTTCATTCTCCCTCCATCCTCTGACTGTCCGGTGTTAGTCTAACCCATGGCAGGTGATTTTGGTACTTCTCCATGGTAACACCAACGCTCTTCAATCTCCTCTTTATCTGACACTTAGGATCACGCTCGCTCCATCTCCCACTCCACCGTGGGGTTTCTTCCAACCCGCATGTGCACAATTTCAAGTTCAATCGATTCAATTTGTTCAATCGTACAAATTGTGAAGACAAAAACCAAATCAAATTTGCTCGGTCGAGACCGATTTAGACGCAAGTGCATTAAATAATTAATTTGCAAACTTGTAATGGAAAGAGTCTCTGTGACTGAGTGCTTACATAGGACATGAGGTCTGGTGATTAGTCTCTGGGTTGGGTGTGATTGATGTTTACGGAAGCGTGTCCTGTTCGGTGTGACAAGTGCAATCTCAGATTTTCTTGGATTTACGAGGAAAAACCGTGCACGTGCAAGAATTGATTCATTTCGTTCATTTATCAACTTATCATTCAAAATGGAAATTACAGAAGCAGAGCGGCCACTGGAAACATAGTAACTCACAGACAAACATGCTTTTAAGTCATTTTATTTGTGAAATATTATTTTTAATTGAATTGGATTTAAACTTTGGGACTTATCGCATTTGTAAAATTCCAATTAATCTTTACATAAACGCTCATAAAGCAGTCATAAGGCCGGACAGCATTATTAAAGTGCAATACAGGGCAGGCAAAGGACCAATTTCACTCTTGGACTCCGTGGGGAAGCTGAAAAGGGCAACCAAACAACTTGTGGTATGAGCGCCGCTCACAGTGGAAGAGAACCTACATGAAATGGAGGTGTGATGCTCTCCGGTTGAGAGCTGCCCTTTCTAAATGTGGTCTAATCAAAGCAGCCTGATGCAGAACCCGGAGCAGCCTCCAGCTCACCCTGGCATGACAGTTTGGAACACAAAGGTTGCCATAGACAGAGCTGTGCAGAAAGCAGCAACGGGCGAAAAATAAATAAAATAAAAATCACTTTTTCTGTCAACTGGTGTCGAGCACAAAACAAAAGAAACATCCCTTGGAGCGAGCAACAATGGCCCCTTTATCTACAGGGCAGAAACAGGCGATAAAAGAAACGATGAGGAGGGAAAGACAAGAAAAAGGAAAGAGCAGAGACCTACAGGAAATAAAAGAGGACAGAATGGCTTCTTTGCTCATTTTGCTTAATCTAAAGTTTTGATTTCAAACAGAACTCCCGGGTATTCATGGTGAAATAGCCTTCTTTTAAAAAATGGCAATTACACCTGCTGTCTCGCTCCGAGATCACGGCCTAATGTAGTCCAGTCTGGAGACAGACCCTGGACAGAGCCCGATGATAACCGGAATAATAGGAAACGTTCCCACCACACTAATAATGCATATTCAAATCAGCCCTCAAAAGGGAGGGCTCCAATTTCACACAGCAGTGCACTGACACACACACACACATACACAACAGGGTAGGCAGTATCAATTATGTATAGTGTAAGAGAACACTATAGTTTGAGCCTGGAGAGGGAAACATCGTGACCTGTGGGGTAATCTAAGGGGTTACACAGGTGGACAGGGACAGTCTCAGGTCCCTTTCTGTCTCTAGTCTAGCCCTGTTCTACAGGTATACCAGTGAGGAATGTCGTCCAATTAAAAACAATAAAATAGTTGAACTGCTTCTGGCATTAAAATGACATTATGATGTCATTGTCACTGCAGCAGCATCCTGAACGGCCTTCACGGGAAAGCACAAACTCAACTCATCACAGACCGCTTTGAGATCTGTGCTGCACTGAATGATACCACCATCACAGTGCAGACATCCAGGACGTGAAACACTGCCGGGGGACTGTATGTGAGTGCCGGTGTGTGTGTGATTCAGAGCCAGATGTGGAGAAATGAGCTGATAATGAGCAACGTGGAGGAGAAAGGAAGAATTAAATGTAGGTGCCAGGAAAGACATTTTACCTTTGACCATAGCTAAATTATCACGACACCTCAAAGAACACACACACCAGTAGGTTTTCCTGCACACACGCACAGCTGCATACACGTTCCCAGACTGAAGAGTGCCAGGATGAGAGATAAGGGAATGAAAAGTGCTCTAATTAGCCAAAGTCGCTCTTGTTTTCTAGCCGTTCTACTGAAGTCCGCCTGAAGATGTCTGCTGGCCCTCACAACGGTTGCGGGTAATGTACGGGATTCAGGATTAGAGGCACAGATTGCTAAATCTTACACATGCCAGACTGCATGCAGAACAACAGCTGCAACCGGTTACGATGAAGGGGATTCCGTTAATGAGGATGATGTGCGAGGGTTCATCATCTCAGTCATGCTATCTCTGGCTACGATGCTCTCAAATCTGCTCTCTTGGTCTGGCACCAAGGCTGAGTGATTATTGCAGCATTAGCTGAAGCTAATTGTTATGCCTGAGGAGGATCACGAGGTAGACAATGATAATGACCAACAACACCCAAACTTTCAAAAGAGGCAGTATTTTCCTAATCTCTTACCGAGTGCGTAATTGAATCACGGCTACATTAGATTAGTGCTGAATACTGTCCAAATAAGCTGCAGCTGATACCAGGACAATATGAAACCAGCTCACTGTGTTTGTGTAAAGAAATCCATCACAGCTCAACATTTTGTTACAAGGAGGGTCGGTCATTTTTTGTGAAAGTTATTTTGCTGGCATGTGTCCATGCAGAAGAGACCGATACGCTTCCAGTTGATGTGTTCCGTGAAGCTCTGGGATTTAAGGATGTTAGTCCACATCAGACTGGCATCCTTTACAGTTTAAGAAATGAAATCAAATTGTTCTTTTCACAATGTCCCTGTTGTTTGTCCTCTGGATTTGTTTTTGTTTCTTCTTTTGATTCTTGGTTTTGGTTAGGTGCAAAAATTCTTGAAAATGACTCAAATGCATAGATACAATGTTTGTTTGTTTTTATTTGAGCAGAATTACGATCTCATGCTACGTAATTGGTCCCCCACAACTGCCTGATACACCAACTGGAGTAAAGATACAAAGGAGCACAAAGCTGATATACTCAAATAATATACAAGTGTTTAATCATACTGACATGGGGGAAAATAGGGGCGGGGCCAGCAGTCAAAATTTGGATATGAGTAGTGATGTAATGGTATGGATGGGACACGAGCAACTCATCCATTCACCTTAACGGACACATTTAGTTTCTCTTTCCAGTTTGCTTATATTTTTGTTTTGTTTTGCAAACACATTAATGCATTTTTTTTTAACAGCACAACTCCTGAACTCCATCTTGATCCCTCCAAACAGGATGACGCCTTGCACGGATACCTCGGCTCTCAGTGTGTGAATGCATGAATGTGAGGCAGAAATTGTAGAGTGCTTTGAGAGGTTTGCTGATGACTCAAGCATTATATAGAAATGCAGTCCATTTGCCGTTTACAGTATGTCTACTCACACAATGAGAAAACGAGCTCTATGCCGTAAGCACTTTAAAATTATACGTCTGGATATGCACTACCACTAGCAGTTACTTTCCAATTCCCGCAGAAAGACAAAGTCCTATTGGTGAAGTGAAATCAGTTTGCCTCCGTATGGAGACATCAAGTCAATACCTTCAATGAATCAGCTGGAATAAGCACACAACACGACGTGCAGAAAGAGAAAAATAAATTAGAGCAGCGATCGACTCTTCCACATCATATTACCGTGTTGACACGTGGATGCGCTTACACACATTTAGTCATTTTTGCTCACATAGAGATAGACACACACATACACGTCCTCTAGTTCACTGATCCCAGTATCACACTGCTTCCACTGCCAAAGGAAAAACTGTGGAGAGGTCAAACATGACAGCAGCTCTGTCTCTTCCACGGCCTCCCTGTTGGGATTTCACAGACAGGAGTGGGAGAGCTGGGACGAAGACCTCCTCCAGAGAAATGAAACAGATTCCTGTGGAAGTGGAACCTTGCAAATTGAGACTTTAGTGAAAGAGTTATAGAGCGATAGAGAAGAGGGTTGGTGGATTAAAAAAAAAAAAATGTGACAGCTTCTCTCCTAGTCTGTTTTTGTCCCATAAACCATTGTGGTACGCAAACCCCGATCGATATTAATCCTGGTTTTTTAAAATAAATTAATCATGCATGAAAATTGCTTTAAAAAAAAGATATCATGTCCTTGATGTGGCCTGTGATGCATACCTCCAAACATCCCCATAAAATCTGTTTGTTTACTGCTGGATGAAGCTCACTGCGTGCGAAATCTGATGTGCGAGCTGAGAAGTTTTAGAGCTCAGCCCTGGCATTTTCAACCCCACTCAAGCACCTCATTTAAAGTTAATGAGATATCAGAGGGTGTGCTAATTGTTCTCGACTGAAGAGTGATGGGCTGATGAAATAAAGATAAAGGAATGAATAAAAGAGTGGAAGGAGCTGGGGAGAGCAAAAAGCATGGGGGGCAGGGAGAGATTGCGGTTTAGGCAGCAACAGGCAAAAATGGAAATTTGAGGGATGAAAGAAGACAATTTAAATTTTTAATGTTTGATTTATGACAAATTCAAATAGAATAACAGCAGAGGAGCATAGCAAGAGGAGCCACGATGTTGCCTCTTTTGCTGCTGTCTCCTGTTATCTGCATGCTATAGGCATCATCCCATTATCCCGACAGAACAGGATCGTATCATACCGTACGAAGCGTGAGCTATAAGCTACGTGGTCACAAATCATTCCAGCTGTTTAGGGTTGCAGAAATGAGCAGAACGTTTATCCACATCTAAAATAGGAATGACACCATTTTCAGATCTCACAGTAGTGCTCTGCTCCAGGGCACTTCCATCAGTATTTATGGAACACTCCATTCTTTCCTGAAACATGACAACTCAAAAATATCAATTCAAAATGAGAACTTTTCAGTTTGATACTGGGGACATTTACAGTATAAACACCATGTTGATGACACCGTATGTGGTGGAAATCCCAGTAGTGATCCTCAGAAAATGAACTGGGGCACTTTTTTTTGTGTGAGAGTTTCGTCTGAATCCTGGCACCAGGTTTGAATTGTGCTTCATACAAACAAGAGGGACTGGATATGAATTTGGAACGGTGAAATAAATGAGCAAGCATAACCGAAGTTTTCCACAATTTTGAGTTATTCTGTATAAAAAGTAGACAAATCAAATAATTAACATGCTACCACTTAAGGTGCCTGATGTTTCTCAACAGTGTGGTCTTGGTAAGGTTTGGTTTTGGATTTGTTAAAAGTTCTGGCACTCCTTACTTTAATAAATGTCTATATAAGAATAGTTCAGCATTCTATGGTAACAAATGAATTCTTGTTACCATGGAATGCCGGACTATTCTTAAGTTCTATAGTTAGCATTGCACACACACACACACAAATTTACTTCAACCCCATCATCATCATCTTCATCAGAGCATTGGATTTATGAGTTTTGATTACTTTACTAAATACGTTCTGGAAACCAAAATTCATTGTGCTACTTTTTTTTCTTCTTATTTTTTGGCCATATTGTTGTCTGACCTCAGAGAAACTGATTTTTCCTGAAGTTTTGTTCTGGCTCTGAAATTTTAAAGTTCTGGCATGTTTGGAACACACCATAAGCTGCTGACTGCTTGCCAGCTTTCTTGTGTTTCCCTCTAATATCATATTAAAGGACATTTCTGGAAAAGTGTTGCATAGAACAAAACCAACATAATGCTCCCTATTTTATTCTAGTCATCCTTCTAATGATGGCAGAAGTTTTTTGATTAAGCCAGCCCCCGCTTAGCAACCTTACATACAGTATGTTGCCAGAAACATTTAGCTAGGCATTCTTATTTGTATAAATCTCATTGTGAGTTTAGTAGGGGTAGTACAGCTATTGTAAGTATTGTAAGTAAACAACACCTACAGGTATTTGGATACAACTTACATCTCTATTTTTTCCAAGACCATGAAATACAAAATGTCTCATTTCAAACCCGTACCACCAGGTAAACCCTCTTCAGGCAGTGATTGACTGTGTGATAAAATCCTAAAATTAGGCATTGATAGATTTTTATCTTGAGCTCTCCTTCCTTTCCAACACTCTGTCTGAGCTCTACAGAGACATTAAGTGTGTAATGTGCAGCCCTTAATCTGTTAAAAGTTCCTGTGTAGTATCACATAGACTTACACAAACACAGAAGATTCCTAACTATCCCTGCCCTCTCAAATATTTGCATGCTTGTGTTGAGTTTATTGAGACAAGATCTGCCCACAATTAATGTGGCTTTTATATTTATGCTTTACACAATTTCTAATTCACCATAAACACCAAATGGGAAAACATTTTCAGTGAAATGGGATGATAAAACTGGTGCAACTACAGTTCCTCAGAGCTGTGCTATAGTGTATATTGCACTGTTTATGTATCCAAATAAAATATGACCTCTATGGGAGTGCTGTGGAGTGTTGTGTGATTTGCTGCATGAGACAATATGTTTTCTCATGAGACACTACACTATATGGGCGCACCAGCTGGCTTTCTTACATGTTGCTTATAGGTTGCCATGATAAGTGGCTTTACTCTCAGCATCTCTTTTATTGGATTGCTCCCGTTTCTTCTCTTTACCATGTTTACTTCATACATGATTCTTTTTGTCTTCTTGGATGATTTTCAAGTGTCACCTCAGTAAAAAAGAAAAACTAAATAACAAACATGCATATGTGCAAAACATCTGTAAGACCCTATGGGTAGTCAAGTGAAAAAAAAATCAAGAAAAATGTATTTAATGATGTATCAATCTCTACAGGAGTATAACTGAATAAGAACATGATAACATGGTGGTGGATGGTGATTCCTTGGTGTAAAAAGGACATGAACAGGAGGTCCCAGGAACATACCCTCAATTTGAACACAAAGATAAAATGTTAATTGGATTTGGAGCCGCAATTTCCAGGACGAAAGCACCTCATGAGCATGACTGGGTGATACTGGGATTCAAACTGAGGACCAATGTGTCCTCAAGAAGGTAACGGACTAATGGAGCCAACCGAGGACAAAGCATCACACAAGGATTCTCAAAGTGTTGGTTTGTCTTACTGTAACTACAAATTCACTGACAGCGTTTTCACAGCAAAACTGCCAACCAGGAGGACTTGTTTGCCCTGGGATTTAAACCCAGGACCATTTCATCCTGAGGATATGATTTTGCTGATTGAGTTAGTGAGGACGTGGTAAGGTCTCACACAGGTTGGGGGGAAACAAACCGACCTCAGGCATTTTTGAGGGAATAAAAAACAAAACAAAAACACAATTAATGTCAATTAATCAATCAATTAAAATGTGGGTGCAAAAATAGAAAATGTGTACAGACTAGAGTAACGTGTTGAATATTGCAGTAGCGTGATTTCCAAAAGCAATGGCTAACAAATCTGTGTGTTAATTAAGGTGCCATTTCAATGCAGATGTGAGATTTAGATCTTGACTTTTACATATTTTCAATATAACTGACAACAAATATGTCTACTACAGAGCCAGAGAATGGCAGAAACTGTTAGTCTTGGCAGTTTTCCCTACACACACTGCAAATTAATCTAGCTCAGAGTAAACTTAATTTATTTCAAACTTTCAGAGTAAAAGCATTTTCCAAATGCTCCATGTCAATTGTGTCATTGCACACATAATACAAATACAATTTGCTTTCTTATCTGTTCAACGTGCGAGCAAAACGGTTGCAACAAAATAAATTGCTCATTCACCACAACACTGTCGTACACACAGCTCATGTGTCAGAGTTTTGGAGAATTGGAATATTTTGATCGCTTCGTGAATATCTTATGAGATATTCAGATCTTGACAAAAAGGAAGGGACAGAGACAGAAAGATACAGGAATAACAAAAACAAAGATCAACCATTTCACAGCCTGTGTCTGTGACGGTGTCACATTAAGTCAGAGCAGTTTGTGCGGTTTGTCGGCTGAAGAGGTCAAGGGTCACTGCAGACAGGAATACTGGGATGCTCTTCTGGTGATGCAGATGAAGGGCCATCATCTCTCCCAAACTCTTGGAGAATTCTGTTTCCATCAGTTGCATGCTTCCATTGGAACCCTACACACACACACACACACACATACACACACACATCAAAACACATCACACATCAAACATTAAGACCTGGATATTCCACTACACACGCCTCTGGAGAGCAACTTTCCAAATGAAGCAGGATCACTTAAAAAGTTGTTATTGTCCGCTGGGGATTGTCAAGTATGTGTGTGTACACACAGCAGGGTGAAGGTGTGTAAATCTGTGTGGATTAATTAAAAGGAATGCGGAACAGCTCGGGGCGCTGGAGTGTAGGAGAGAGGGATGAGGGAAACGGGGGATAAAGTAATTAAGGCTTTGCAGGGAGGAAAGGAGGTTGAGAGGAGCAGAGTCCCACAACATGATGCAAAGATATTGAAACATCTAAAAAAAGAGCCTGTGTCAGCTCTTGACAAGTATCAAGAGGGAAATTACAATATAGGGGGCAGGAAGAAATACTAAAACAACTAACCAGGAATAAAGACCAAATGACCAGAAGACAAAATGAATATATGGTTTAGCAAAATAAAGAGAAATTGTTAGATATTGTGGATTCACAAAGCAGCACATTATTTCCCATATGGGCAATTTCTAGTATCCAACGAACCATGATAATGAAGAAAATAACTTTATGTATAGACATAAAGTAATTAGAGAGCTTCTTCAAACGCAGCAGCTAAGCTGTCGCTCGGATGTTCATGTTTGTTTCAACACACTGGAACGGCTAATGGCTGAGACAAAACTACATATGACAGACATCAGGTGGTTGACAGGAAGACACAGAGACGCAAGAAGTCCAGATAAACGTAACAATGTACTGAACTTATTAACAGCCAAAGCTAGAACGCTGCTAAAACAAGTGACAGGGTTTTTCTAGAGTAGTTTTATTTATCCTCTAAGCAGGAACATCTCACATTAGCCATATTCAGGGGCAAATAACTTAAAAAATGACATTTTTCTCTTCCTGTCCTGCTATCTGCCATAAGCATTTTTTGTTGTGGTCACTATATTAGAGATCCGACCTGGGCATTGTGCGCCCTGCACAATGTTTCTGTCTGGCCCGCGAGATTTAAGACAAACCGCACCAGCTTCCTTATGATGCCATTAAAATAAATAAATAAATAAATAAATAAATGAATCCAGTGAAGTTACCTGAATTGGCTTTTATTTTGAAACGCTTTTGTGTTGCGAGCGTGCTTCCTCCTGTCGCATTTGATTGACGTGAGTCATTTCAGAGGTCTCAGCGTCATCTGCGGAGGCAACTGAGGCACTGCAGGTTGTTTTCATTTTGTTTGTGCAACAGCAGTTGACGGAGGAACAAAACTGAGGTCACCTGCTACGAATGAGCACTAAAAAGAATAAGGTTGATGCTGAATGTAGTGTTTAATAAGTCATGGCCTGGTCAGTGTTTTTTCAGAGGCTGGTGGTAGAGCAGTTTGCTTCGTTTGCAACAAACATGGCTGTATTAGACTATGACTTGAGTCCTCACTTCAAGACAAAACACGGAAGCAGCTGACAGTTCATGTCAAAGATAACACCAGATGGGTTTTTTTCCATGAGAGTTGGCGAGTCTCACATTTTTTGCAGTAAAAAATTGGAAATGAAGCTTTTGCAAAGATGGCTGCTAAGAGCCAGGAGAGTTACCGTGTATGCGTGTGGACAACAACTGAATGTGCATGTTTAGCAAAAAAACATGACATGCTTAAGGGTTTCCTGTAATGTGGCAATAATTTGAAAGAATCAAAGCCTCTGTCATGCCGCACTAACGTGTGAGAAGAGTATGGAAACGTCCAAGACTCTGAGCGCACCACAACAATTTATTTGTTTACGGCTGTGAAGCACTAAAAACTACATAAAACAGGTTGACATATTTAGGTGAGAAATAGAAAAAAAGAGCTAATCTTAAAAGCTTTTTATCAAAGGGCCTTGACAGATGTGATGCACAGGCCTTCAACACTGTAGCATGCAGAACCTTTTCTGTACAAAAACTTATGTAAGTCTATTCACATGACCTGTGCCGTTGAATTCCTGATTTCTTCTTCACACTGGATTTGATGAAAAAATCATACCACCCTTCTCACTTTCCATCTCTCCACTCTGCTCAAACTCATCTTCCTGAGTGTCCCTGGTATTTTGTGCCACTTTGGGACTGTCTGAAAACTACGCCATATCCTTGGGCTCCTACTCTCATCGCAGCAGCACTCACTAACACATGCGTGTGTGCACAGCTCTAGAAATGGCAGGGGCTCTGGGAACATGGAACACATACATCAGAGTAAAACACGGCCAACAGTTACCATGGAGACACTTTTTCGGAAGTTTGTCCACAGAACAGACCGTGTGTATTTTTATTAGTAGGGCTGAGAATGTGCCAGACAGTGGACAAGTTGATAGAAGCTTATGTGGCCTGAGGGCTGTGAGGGCACCCAGATCCAGTCAGGCAGAAGAAAACCCCAAAACACAGATAATGGCTTCATTCTCTGACATAATTGTTCCACCACGCAACATTTGGTTTTAAGGTAGTCAAATTGGTGTGAACACACACATACACAAGTAGCTGAGCAAAAAGTTATACAGATTTACACAGATTAGAAAAGGTTAAAGATAAATATTTGTGACTAAATATTCATGGTCTGATTCAGACATTGAAAGAATATTAAAGAGACCATAAGGATGTTGAGAGGAATATCATATACATATTACAGTATATTAAAATTAAATTAAATTAAATTATTCAAGGCTTTTTAGTAAACACAGCTTCAAATAAAGGATCAATGCTTGAATTTTGAGCTGACTGAATAAGGTAAGGTATACCAGTATAAATTTTTGCAATGCCAGGCCGAATTCTAAATGATGTATAAAGATACAAATGGTCTCATATTTAACCAACACCTTTCTCTTTATCGTAAAAGCACTTTGCTCTCGATTCAATGTATGAAAGGTGCTATACAACATTTATTATCATCATCATTTCGGAGTGTCAAAAACAGTCTTACAGTGACTTGCTTTGTCTTTGAACTGAATGAACTGAGCTTTCACACTCCTAACAATACTGATGTTCATGCATACGGTGCACTTTTTTTCCTATCAAATTTGCAAAAAATTTAATTAGAAATCCAATGAAATTGGAATATAAGTTCACAGGCAGCACAGGATGCCTGTTATACAGTATGTAGACTAGGGAGGAATTCTACCGACAGATAATCTTCAATCCCTCCGTCTGCCTCTCTCTCCTTCTGCTTCAGTCACTCATTGCCTAGATTTCTCACAATGTCTTTCATCACTTTTGACATCCTGCACTCAGTTGGTTTGATGTTTATGTAGCGAATGTAGTAGTAGCAAGGCCATTTGGGGCTTTAGGCCATTCGTACTGTGTTCTCCTGGGATACCTCACTGTCGCTGCAAAGGAGACACAATCATCTACACACGGAAACAGCACAGAATCTTAAAGTCTGGTGGAGTAAAGTCTGGTGGAGTTTGTATAAAAGGGTAGATTCTTGTTTTTCTGTGTACGACCAGGAAGAAGTAAACAATACAGTTGCAAACACAATAAATTGCTGACAGTGAACTCTTGAAAATAAGACAAGGTTAAATATAATTGGAATAATTTGATTTGTTCAGTGTTTGCTGCATAATTAAGATTGGATAATTTGATTGCATTAATTAATAAATGCAATCACAGTGCCTGTTACAGCAACTGTCTTACAATACAAATTAATGACTGAACATCCAAAGGTGGCATTACTGTCTGATCTAATTAATACAAAGCATTTAGCACTGTTCATTTGGTTATTCTGTATACAGCCCTGGTAAATTTATAGTATAGACATTCCTCATATATTCCTATTTAAGTAAATTGACATTATCAAACTCATCAGGTCACTTGTAGACTTGACTTTGTTTACTTGCTTTTAACCGTGCATTGTTATATACAGGGTGCACACATTTCAACAGTCAAGTTACACAGGCAATTTTTCTGTTGTATGAATATTTGTGGAAGGACATTGACCTGATGCAGCATGAAAACGAAGAACATCAGGATGAGAATGCAAGTTGATGAAAAACACTGAAAATCAGCCAGGGCTCCCTCAGATTAATGGACCTATCTGAGGGATTTTAAATTTCGTCTGATTTCATCAGCTTCACCCTTATTTTTTAATTTTGTTTCCTTTTATGTAAACTGATTACAAGGGGCAAAACCCTTAGATGATCCTAAGTTATGGCGTAATAAACTCAATAAAATTGTATATCTCATCTCCTCTATCAACGCGTCCTGCTGTCACGTCCTGAGGACTTGACACAGCCGCCACATCTGGCCTAAAAACCCAAGAAATCCATGAGTCTGTGGAAGATTCTAAGCTGTGGTCCATGAAAGAAAATTTCTACTTCTTCAAAACAAGAGGAAATAATCTGATTCGGAAAAGCAGCAGACAGAATTTAGGAAGGCATGAGCTCCGCAATATAGTGGAAGAAGCTACCCTACTCAACCCTTTCTTTCATTTATCTATCCAGGGCGGGGCTTTATAGTGACCTCATCCTAATGAAAAGCTGCAGGCTGTGTGAACGACAATCACGCTCGTTTTGACTGCAGACAGAGTCAGAGTGGATTTCCAGTTATACCGTCATAGGTAAAAACCTGTGAAAGAAAAGGAGGCAGAAACAAATGACTTGGTCTGTGTGTGACTATGAGGACGTGACAAATGTGTCTATATTGAGACCCGCAGTTCACAGATCAGTTGACCTCCGTCTCTGCTCTGCACTGCTAATGAGGAGACGTTTCTTGTCTGTCCCTTTCTGTCTCATTCTCTCTCACTTGCTCTCATCACAGCACTGCGAAATGGAGACGTATTGAAATTCTACGGGTTTAATTCTCTTCTCATTCACACCTTACCAACACTCTCGCTCTCTCTCCTCTACCGAAAGCAGCATCAACAATAAACAATGCTGCTGGATGGCATAGCTTCTGATTGGCAAAGGGGGTGGGGGTGTTTACTAGAAGGCAAATTAATTGAATAATCAGAAATATGCAGATGAATAGCTTTCAATTTAAATGCAGATTTTGGCATTTTTCTGAAGGCAGTGGGGGAGGGGGGGCTGAGGAGAGAAGCCGACAGAGGGAGAGAAAGAAAGAGAGATGGACTGAGACCTGCTACCAAAAACAACTTAATCATCAGTTATTCTGTTCATATTTTTATTCTAATCAGCTTTTTGTTTACCATTTTGGGAGCTTTGTTGGCATGAAAAGCAATAAATAATTGTAATTACCACATTGATCTGACAGAGGACACTGACCCACTATAATCAAATCGATTCCTAGTAGCATTAATACAGAAAAGGGAAAAGATAACAAAACAAGATATCAATATGAGAAAGCAGTAAACTTTATAAGGAGTAACACTTTCACACACCTTTCTGACTTTGCTTTCTCTTTACCTTTAGCAACTTTTATTGCCATTTGTAGTGCAATTTGTGCAGTGTATCATGCGCCACTTCCTTAATGGCTTCTGAAGCACGAGGGGCAGATTGAGGAAGATTGGGCTTGAGCCATAAACCCTGCGTACGTGTGCAAGTGAATTTGGGTGGGGACATAAAGGTTTTATTACCACATGGGTAACAAACACGGCGTCCACTTTATTAGACACACCTGTACAGTGTAATGCAATCTAACACCCTTGTTGTGTGTCCTACTTTTGTGAAGCTGATAATGTTCAGTTTTTGTTGACGTTGTGTCAATAATAATTCCTGGGGCCACAGTTAGTGGTGCTGTGGTGTGTCTACATGATAAATTTACTCTAATTTGTATAAATAAATGTGATGTTCAAACAGAACACTACATAGAGGACTCTTGACAGTCTATCTCATTTAATGTGTCCTCCAAAGTGCAAGCTCGTCTTTAAATAAAGTTTGAAAAGCTTCGTTGAATTTGTAATTGCTTTTCCTCATCTAAGATTCAGCAGCTTAACACCTATTAGACTATGTATGTTTTATGATGGGTCAATATTACTTATGATTTAAGTCATTTATGATATATCTGCATTGAGGTACTTAAGGCACTTAACTTGAGGTGTCAGAACAGCAGCACAAAGAATGTTAAGATAATAAAACCCTGCTATGATACATAAATGTATGAAGTTTACAGTTCAGAACATTAACCAGATGAGCTGGTCTCTCTCTCTCTCTCTCACACACACACACACACACACGCAGCCATCTTTTATGTTCAGTACATTTAGTTACGTCCACCGAAACTCTTCATTATCATCATTGCTATCAGTAGTTTGACTTTTTCTATCCCCTTAATCAACACCTGCTCATCTACCATTTAATTTTCACATCATTATTGCTCTCATCTATTTTGTCATTTATATCATGCACCTAAAATGACCACATACACAAAGACCATTCAATGCTGCTCAAAATACATGTACTAATGTGAAATTAAATAATATGCAATGCAAAACAATACAATACTACTTGGGACACTAAGCTAGTGCCTTACCCATTTACAAAAACTCAGCATTCTAATAAAATAAATATTTCTCCATTACTGCCATGGGCTCCCGTTGATATCATGACCCTGTTTGATCACATACTGCAGCTAAAAATGGGCACAACACAGCACTAAAGCAAAGCTTGAATCATCGTCTGTCATTGAAGCTGTGTGTTAGAATTGTAGATGTGACCTGGTGGAATGACTGTGTGGGAGGAACCATTGTGAAATTTGGCTTCTTTTCACAGCCTCTCCATCTGTGCTGCCAGATTGTCTTGTCTCCAAACTGTGCGTACGAATTTCATACCTGTACACACATTCTCACATATGAAATTTACCCAAAATATTTAAATGTTGAGGGATGATAAATTTATTTCTAAGATCCTTCAATGTTGAAAGTCGTGGATTGAGATTTCTTAAGCTGTAGAGCAGAATTTACAAGGGTGATTTCACTGCTTTTATTGCACTTTATAATTTTCTGACTGTTGTGATTTATGGCTTCCTATAAATTGTCTTTTAAATTTTTCGATTTGTAACTTTTATGCCTTTGTTAAGCACTTTGGATTGGATTTGTGTCAGAAAGATCCTAAATACATTTGCCTAATGGTTTCTCATTTTCATCTATTTTTTTTTCATTTTTTTTTTTACAAATGATCCAAGTTTCCACATAAACTCTGTTGGTTGCAATGTTACAGTGAAGGTTGGGTTTGTTTGGATTTCATGCTTTACTTCACAAAAATCCTGCAGTTTCAGCACTTGTGAAGTACCAAGTTATCTAACATTCAGCTGCCATCTGGTGTTTGTTAAACTCTTATCCTGTGCAGCTCCTCTGTGCTCTCAGTCTCTCTGCAGCTCTTTCTCTCCATATGTATGTGTACAGACAGACTTCATACAAATAGGACGTACTAAGACATTCCCAATCAGTAATGCTCTCCTTCTTTGTCAACCATACAATCAGCCATGATGGTTAGACTATGTACTTGTTTACGTAATAATAAAATATGAAATACTTGTATGGCCAGAAAGACTCTCAAATACTCTCAGGTCTTACTGGCCCCATAGACACTGGCAACCTTTACTGTTAAACTACACTTGAAAGTCATTTTAAAATTCATTCAGTTCAACAGTCCAACGAGTAAACTTTTCAAGCAGAGATGGCTTACAGTTACACACACGCACACTCACACATAAAACACTCACTTTCTTGCTGCCCTCTGTATTTGTGTGGCTTTAATCATTCCCAAGAGGCCGATAAAAGAGAGGCAGGTCATTAAGACCAGACAGTATTCATAAACTGTCCTCTTCCTTGTCCCATTCACACAAAAAGCAACAATATAAATACTTTTTCAAAAGGCAACATTTCAGCGCCACTTATAAAACAGTGCCATTTTTTAAACTTCTCTTCAAATCATCTAGCCTCCACCGTTCCTGCCCACATTCTTTCCTTTCCTCCATCTCTCTCTGGTGAAAGGCCTGACAGTTAATTGAGTGTGTTTTAACGAGCTGGCCTGAGCTTCTATCTTTGCCTTTCATTAGGGAGGGAAGAGAGGAGAGCCAGTCAAAGGAGTGAAGGAAGTGGGAATAAAGAGAAAGAAGGCAGAAAAGTGAAGAAAGAAAAAAGAAAAAGAAAAAGAAAAAGAAAAGATTAAGTTTTTCGTTTTTAGTCTCTGCCGTGGAGAATTTAGCTCTGTGCTGGTGTGTTTGATTATTTCTTAATGAGGTAATCAATAGCGGAGGTGTGTGAGCCCAGCAGTGGGTCTTAGGGAGATCTCCACACAAAGACACAAAGCTGAAAGATTTGTTTGTCTACAATATCTCATTCTCTCTTTCTCTGTTCTATCGTATTAGCAAAGCTGCCTAAATAATATGCAACGTTCTCTCTCACACTCCCCGTGTTGTTTGTAGCCAGTGTTACCGTATCCAAAAAATACTAAAACACACAAATAAAATTACATATTACAGTAAATTAAAGTACTTTTCACGAAAATCATAAATCTCATTTATCTCTCAATTAGGAACAACTATCAATCCAGCAATCCATCCTCTGAACCTCACACACCGACAATACAAACCATTTACACACCAAAACCCGAGTCAGAGAAACACCCGGAGACCACGCAAGTATCTGTTCTCTAATGTCAGGTTTAGAATAGTGTCTGAAACACACACTAACACACAAACATGCAGCCTGACTCCATGCAGTTCATTTTATCGTAGTTATTCTAAGGATGTCAGTGGTGCTTCCACCTCCTTGAAACTTCCAGAGTAAAAATGATCAAATAACTCAGACAGACACAGCTAAGGTGTTTATCCTGTTGATTAGCAGAGCTTCATAAATACCTAATCACTGATGTTAATAAGGCCTCTCACCGAGGGCTGAGCTAAAAATATAAAATACATGCTCAAGTTAGGCAAATACAAACATCACTTTCTACATGTTTCCACTTTCGAAGTAATACTCATTTTAACAAAGGATTATGTTACCCCATAACTTATCAGACAGCATTTCCACATGTAAAACGACTGATGATACCACCAAAGAGAAACAGTAACACACCCAAAAAAAAACACATTTATAGAGTACTTTGACAACTGCTGTTTTTGTTTTGTTTTTTTCATCTATGAACTCTGTCAATTAAGAGAGGCCAAAATGCAAATGAGGTTAAAGGCTGGAAATATTGTGACTGTTGAAATTGGACAATCAATACAGGTGGCAATTGCCAGGAATCAGATGACACGACACGACAAGACAAACTTTTCTTTTTTTTAAATTCCGACCAGGCACTTGAATGCTTCACATGAAGTCATTATTACCTTAAATACAATAACTGTTGTTATGTATACCATACATATGGAATATTTTATTCACAGTAGGGGATTTTTTGGCCCAATACTGATATTTCGGAGTAGGAAAATCCCAATATCAATATATGCCAATGTGTAACAAGTTATGCAGTGATCCCTCAAATGTAGTTATCAAGCATGTGTGACTATGATATGCAAAGGAAGCATGCTATCTTACATTTTAACAAACTTTAACAAAAAAATCCAGATATCAGAGTATTAAACTGTAAACTTCACTTATTACTGTAAATAAAAGTGTTGCCTATCATCTCCAGTTGACAGTGGATTGGATGCTTTTCCTGAGTGAGATATGCATTTTTGTTTAAGTTAATGTTATTTGACCACAGTCTTCTCAAAGAGCATTTGGAAGGAGGGACGCTCCCTCACCCCATTAATTTCACTGCTGAGGGGACCAGTCTATCTATTTGTGATTTTAACTTAACTAATATGTTAACAAACCAACTGAGATTTCAGGGTACTATACTCTCTATCATGTCTATCATGTACAATCATGTACAATCATTTGTCTATGATGTAAACAAAATGGGAGAACCTGTGCAACCTTGAAGTGCACCTGTGTCGATAACTTTAGTTTTACTGGTTCACTCAGACCAGCTGGGTCCTGTTAGTTGGAAATGAGATTGGGTGTTGTCAACCAATCTACACTGAGGAAAAATCTTTGCAGACAGTGATATAATAAAAGACAAAGATTCTATCTAACTTAGAAAACATTTGTTCTGTTAAGTAGTGTGGTTACATTTTCTTCCCAAAAAATCCTATTATTTTTTAAATAGCCAATTGAGGCAACCTTAGAAGGCTGAAAGGAAATGGGAACAGTGGGTTAAAAATCTAAATAAAAATGTGGTTCATAAGAAATGTGTGAGAAAGTATAGAGCTAGAGAACGGAAGAACATGACAGTGACAGGTTAAACAGCTTATATGACAGGAGGGGGATTTGCTGCGCTGCTAGAGGGGAATATTAGCAGGATTATCAGGCAACCCTGTTGCTGGGGTGAACAACATTAGAATCCTATTTGTAAAGACTTCTTTGCTTCCTGCCAAAAATCCTGTTTCTACTCAATTTACCTCCTGACTCATAGTACAATTATGAACTTTTATTATATTGTTATATTATGTTACAAACCAGATTACGCACACAAATGAATGACACTTCATCGGTGTGTTGTATTAGTACTACAAGCCTCTCTTTCCTCCACACACCACCAGGAATGCGTGTGACACAATGAAAAACACTGTTGGATTCTTTTTTGTTGATCTGTACATTAAGTTGCGTTAAATTGCATGTTTGTGCATCTGTATGGATATGCACTAAGCAGATAGGGGGCAAGGATAGTGTGTGGTGAAATATTGTAGGATGGAATGCGTTAAGATTGTAGTAGGCATTTGAGTAAGGCTATTATTGTGTGTGTGCGAGATGCAGTGTAAGGTTACTAAATAGTAAGAGTGAATTATACATTATAAGCATGTATCTGCTCTCATTGTGTAAGTGTAGATGTGTGTACCTTTTTGAACAGCAAGGAATCATCCATATGCTCTGCATAGACTGACGTGAGCCTGTATTGGTTCTCGGTAGTAATATCCATCTGGTAGCCAGTCAGGACATAGCAAACTGTGCGGAATTCCTGGATTTTCTTCTGAAACACCTCCTTCAGCCTCTGATTCCTTAGCTCGGAGCTCTCTATCTGCTTACGCAGCTCTGCAAAATACACAGTGACAGGAAAAACATACTAATCAAAAACTTGACAGTGGTCTGGACTGTAACAATTTTTGGAACTTGATTTTGAATATATGTGAGTATATAAGTCTGAGAAATGCTCTAGTCCACAGAGCTCCACAAGTGTGCTGTCATGTTACCAATTTCATGCATTAATAGATGGCTCCACATGAATAATACTGTACACGTCCTCAGCTGTCCATCTGCTCAACGAGGTTCTTTAAAAACTCAACAAGGGTGGAATTATGTGACTAATGCAGTCAGCTGAACTACTAGCTGGGCAGTACAGAGAATCCAGGGGAGGAAGGGCATTCCTGGACTTGAGTTTAATTTGCTGAAAATCAATTTGAGATAATTGCTTTAATCTAAAGACTTGACATAAGAGTGTGGGGAAATGCCAAGTCATCATGAAGAGAATTAATTTCCCTGCGAGAAATGTTGATCTTGTATTTTTGTGATATTTTCTCTGCATAGAAACAGAGAACTAAAGGTGTGTTTTCAATCTGGACTGGCAATTGTCAGCTACAGTCAGCTAAACTCACAGGTGCAACGCTTGCTATCCAGAGATCTTTCTGTAGGATCTGGCGGTAAGGTAGCAATTTCTTAGCTCCACAAAATGCTGGACATACCGCTCTAATTAAACACTAAGCAGTGACTTCCATAATAAATTAGGAGATGTTGCAAAAATCAAAAACAATCATAATCAATATTTTTCCGACATTTGGTGTTTCTCATTTTAGCCAAAGAAATATTCTACCACTATGTGCATCTTCCGATAATTCACAGAGAAAGATGACTTAAGAGGGATAATATAATCAGGGGAGAGAACTGTAAAAAGGGTGAAAATTATCCAAAAAAAAACAGTCTGACCTTTCTTTTTAAGATCAAAGGAAACTGCTGCACACTCACGCTTACCAGTGCTATTCATGCCAATTACTGTGCCACACCTGCATCATCCCCCCCCCCTTCCTGTGACATCATATCAGTGTACAGAGATGCTTGCATCTTTTAAGTGCTTATGAGAGCAGTGAATAAGTCATAATTGTGCATTTTACTGCAACTATTGCTAATTACTTCCACTAATCATTCTTTTTTCATCTACATCTTGTCATTTTTCTCTCTTGTCTTTAAGTGGCCAGCTGCTGGAAGAATGGGCTCATCAATCATTGCTGATCAAGTTTAATCTTGTGATTATTACAAAACTATCACTTAATGACTGCCCTGAAAGTGGATGGTAATTTACTGTAACATTAAAACAAATGAATAAAAAATAACAAATATCAACCAAACTATGACCACAGAAACAAATAAGCAAACACTTGCTCTTCTCTGTGGCGTCTGACCTTTGACCTTAATAGATCCTTGTAAGTACAAGGACTGTGGGCCATATTCATAAAAGGCACTGTTAGCTTTAAAATCACTTTAAAGTCTTTCTGTCATTTGTCAACGTGATTTATTAGCATTTTAACCGGATGCTTTTCTGTTTCTGCAACACAGAACAAACAAATTCATAAAAGCATACTGCCATATTAAAAATAAGACCTGCTGTAGGATGACAGTAAATTTTGGCTACATTCTTTTCAAGGATGATTAAACACATGACATGTATCTGCCCCACTTAAACCCTTTATCCTCTCCGCTGGTATCGTGCTTCAGAAAGCCTCTTTCTCGGGTGCACATTTTGGTGTTTCACAAAAGCCACCTACAGTGTGATGGGACTATTGGTGTTGTCTTGACGTATTTGTCTTTACAGTTCGTGCCTTTTCTGTTTTGCACTTTGTCTTTTCAGCAGTCAAGCTGTTCTTTTCATGATTGTTTCCAAAACCATTTTTTTCTTTGGTTTGCTTTTTTTTGCTGCATTTCAGTGTGTTAGCATTCCCCACAACCTTCTCTCTTAAAAGTACACACTCTTCTAAGGCTTTCTTCAGTGAATGTCCATTTCGTTGTCTATATTGCCATCAGGGTCAGGAACATGTCACATTAATGGGATACTGGTGTGATAATCAAATAGGCGACTTTATGATTTAGCTGAATAGTGGAGATTTAGCAAGGCATACTGTCTAGTTTTAGAAACATAGCCCATATGGGAATTATTATTATAAACATGTTTAGTCCCACTGAAAACCCACTGGGAGGTTGTTCTTCTGTTTGAACCGGCTTGCAATAGTGCAAGCTTTTTCTTTAGCACAATTTAATACATTTGTACTTTGTTCATGGCACACTTGTAGCTGTGGCTTGTCACAGTTGAGAGGGGACAAGTGGACTGAATAAAGACCACAGTGAAAATAAGGCCACAACTCTATTGTGTTTCATCTTTGACAATTTTACGATTTGGGGTTAACAAGGCGCACTGGCTGTTTGTCAATTCCAGGCAACATTTCTGTATTTAACGCATAAAATAAAGTTCACACTGGTTTGAAATGCAGTAGCTTAACAATAATAGACTAACAAGAGAGCTTAATTATTCTACAACTAATTTTACGAAAAATATTTAGCACATGCTCACATTTAGTACATTTGCATTACATTACTTCAACAACAAATAAAAGAAGCCGACAACCTTTATCCCACCTGTAGACATAATCCCACTGAAGTTAATCACCATCTTACTTACCACAGATATATAAAAGACAAAAGGCCAAAAGAATATGGAATATGAAATTATAGGAAAAATCTACATGAAGGAACTTTAACAGAAACAGAACCTAAGATATACTTCATATATCTTATCAAGTCATATAATGATCATATTAATTGTCAATTGTCAATCATACACTCAACAAAGAAAAGTGCAATTAGTAAAGGCAGCCAAGATAAACAAATAAGAGGGATGTTAGATCATTGTGTAACATTGTTTACTTTACTGCCTGGTTATTAGTGAATTAAATCTAATTTCAACTGCTGGGGAACTCTCAGATGTCTTCTCATGATTTTTTTGGAAGAGCATTAGTTGTATCAGCCTTTACTACTACTACTGTGAATAAAATGGTCAGCTAAGTACACTCACAAAATAATTGTCATAATAACTGGGGAATTGCATTTGTTCATGCTGTGATAACCTCTTCATTACTTACAGCTATATTCAGTATCTCGCTTTGCAAGAAAACAATTTTCATGATGGTTCTTTTAAATCTGTATAATCTACATTGCTGCTCTATATTTCTTCATGGGGTTTCAACTCACTCACAGTTTTCAGTATAAATCTCTAGACCAAGTATCTCAGTGACCCTGGTCAAACAACAGGCACGACATATTAATTTTGGAAGTATCTGCTTCTAACTTTTAATAGACTGATAATAATCTCAATTACCATTTAATACAAAATAAAGAGGAAAAGGAAGACAGGTCAGGACAGACAGAGTGAACCAAAGTCAAGATAGAAAAGTGAGATTGTGAAACAGAGAAAATGTAGCAGAGGCCAAAGTGTTGCCAATTTATTAGCAAAAAAGAGAAAGAGACAAGTGCTACAGTCCACAGAGCATTAATTAGCTGGTAAACCTCTTCATATGAGCTATAATTAAACATTTACCCTATCTGAACACCCCTTAACTTGTCTGTCAAACACTCATCTGACAGGTTAGATGCCACAGTGGCCTCCTTTATTCAAAGAATTAACATACGTAGGACTAGCAGGAGAAATTCCCATTTGAAGGTCTAGCCACTGAGATATAAGACACAAGGATATTCATCATAATCACTCATGGCTTATGAAAAGCACTCAGATCACACCACATGTTTTCAGTGTTTGCTGTATATACTTGACTGACTGATGACAGCATCATGAACTCATGACGGTTAGTACCACTGTGATGCCGCTGCTTCTGTTAGCATCCTATAAAAGATTGTTCAATACCGCTTGTGATGGCTGACGTTTTCTTTGTTTAAAGCCACACAACTGATGTGGCTTAGTGATTGGAAATGTCTTTTGATTTGTCAATTGGTCAGTCCAGGGCTTTAGTCAAGCTCAAAATATCTCAACACCAACAGGATAGATTACCATAAAGTAAGGTCTTAATATTTCATGGTCATAAAATACGAAAGCTAATAAATTGAGGTCAAAATGTCAAATTGTGGAAAACTTTAGATCATGACAAGATACCTGTGAATTAATTACCAAGTTTCTCAGCTGCACTTGTACTAACACAATAGGATGCCATGGTAAGAGTGTTTCACTTTCCAAATATTTGTCATCGTGATCTGCGGTAACAAATACTCATGGAGAAACTGCTTAGTGGTGGTTGATCACTAAGCCACTAAGCAGTTTCTCTGTGAATTTCCACAGTTATCTGTAAATACAGAAATACATTATACCAAACACTACAGTAAAAGCTTTGGCATTATCATCAGATGAAAGGACTTGCATATAAAAGTGGAACAGATTTAGCAAAACAAGTGCAAAATTCTAAATTTAATCCTGAAAATCCTGAAAAAACAAAGCATTGCCTGCCACCTAATCTCTGCTCTTGCACTCATGCTCAGCAGTATAATTAATCACACTAGAGAAGTGATGGAAAATAGAAAAGTCAAAGCAATTCCCAAGCCGCTTGCACTTGTTATGAGGCTAGTAAGAGCTAATGAGCCAATTAGTGTGATCGATTGAGTCTAGCCCTGTAAATGTGTCTGTGTGAGGATCTTACCCAGCACCTCTTGTGACGGTGGCAAACTGAAGCTGAGGCTGGACCTGTGCATACTGGCATCACCCTGTGCATGGACCAGAGCGCCTCCATCCTGCAATGAGCGCAAATGTTCCCTAAGACGTGTCACTTCCTCTTGTAGAGCTTCCACTTCCTGCTGCCGTTGTTGCTTAGCAACACTTGTGGGATTCATTTTGAAGTGGAGAACTTGGGTTTTGACTGGATCATAGTCTCCCTGTCATAGAAAAAGACAAATTAATCAATCCGAAAGATAAACAATCTTTAGGAACAAACACTTGATTAAGATAAAGACTATGATATAGTCTCACACAAACCCCAAAAGATGAAGAATATTTGTCATTTGATTAACAGTGCAAGGCTAAACCATGCCAGAGAATTTGTGTCACTGTGACAAAAAAGAAAGCTCCACTCTGACAGAAAAGTTGAATTCTTTCAATTTTTTTTGCTCAAGTGTTTGGACGCACTTTGGATTTTATCTCCCAGGAAAGGAATAACTTGACTCAAGGTGCTGTTTGTTGAAAGACTGATAAGGTGATGGAAAAGTTGTTTTATTCAGAAAATACTTGATTTTTTTTACAACACAAAACAAACTCATTAAAGACATTACATAGCAATGGCATAGGACTGTTATGTGGACAAAAAACAGGCTTGCTCTTCTGTACATGTCTAAGCTTTGCAAACAACCCCAAGTTTGTAGATTTACTAAGCTAAATATCCGGACCTCAAAGAGCAGATATACAAGCTATGGGGAGTAGTTAATTTTCCATGATTGTTGCTGTCCTCACAACGGATGCTACTTTATTCCTAAATTATATTATTGCAGTGGCAGCTGAAGTTGTAGCTGTAAAAATCAATCAATCAATCAATCAATCAATCAATCAAACTTTTCAAACACATACAGGGGGGTTGGGCATTTTGATGCAATTCCATGGTGTAGCTGAATATTTTACATGGATTACTGAATGCACAGCAAATTGACTCAGTTATTTCTTTGAACAGATCTATACATAATGACTTGATTTAAAATCAATGCATTTGTGATGTCAATTTGATATATTGGTCTAGACTACAGATGAAGCGCTGACTTAGCTTGTAGTCTTAAGTTTAGCTGAAAATGTTGAGGTTTGTAAAAAATCCCTCCACTTGCCTGCGCTCAACATGGGAGCAAAGAACTACAAAGTGCTAATATTCAAGAGGGACAATCTTTCCCTCTCCAATCTCACATACATTTTTAATCAAGTGAGCATTACTTAAACTCTCACAAATGATTACTCGCATACATTTTGACCAAAAGTATAATTCAGACTAACCAGACATAACAGTGTTTTTTTAACTTCAGGAACTATATGTGATAAAATCATGGACATGAACATAAATGCTTGACCAGAGCTATTGTTATGACAAACTAATGCAAAAACTTGACTGACTGTAACAAAGCAATGAAAAGAAAACTGCAGGCTAAAAAGGCAGAATTTTTAAAGTTACAATAACTTTTGCATTTTGTTTAATGAAACACTTTCGAAACGCCATGCATCCATTTTTCACAACTAAAAAAACTCAAACTAAAAATCTCATCTCATTAGATCATGTATTTATGGTGTTGGTAGGTTATATGTAGTATGTTATGTTGTAGTGCTGCAGTTAGACTATGACCACTCCAATGTGGACCTGAGAATTTACTAAATCGGATTTCATGTGTTGTTTCCCTTTGTACTACCTTGCTACATCGTTACTGACATTTCATGTAATTAATTAATTTATCCCAGATGGCGCTCTTATTGTACATCTGGCCGTACGAGAAGAGAGAACCTCTCAATTATCTCTCCCAAGACATCTTCCTTTTTTCCTTCATGTTAAATTTTTTGGGGGGGGGGGTTTCCTTGTCTTCTTAGAAAGCTTTGGGCTTGCTGAGGAACTGTTATGTGAGCAAGTTAAGTCCTCTGTGACACTGTATGTGATATTGGGGAATATAAATAAAGTTGACTTGACTTGAGACTTGACTTGACTTGTACCTTCAATGTCATTACTAATTTGCAGTGCAAGCAAGTATTTGCTGTGACAAAGTAAAAAGTAAAAACCATCCATCAATCCTCAACCTCTTATCAGGGTATATGTTGTGGAGGCATGCAACACAATGTAGACCATGATTTATTTCTCTGACCATACATCTGTTCCAGGGCAACACTCTCCGAGGCCAGATGAGCTATACATATAGCTATATACCTGCATATTTTGTACATGTGATCACCTACAAGTTGGAAGTGGCCAGAACACCACCCTTTTGATTGATTCAGGGGCCTATTTGGATGTTCAAACCTCCTCTGCTGGCTCCTTTGACTGTGAAGAGGCAGATCACTCCTGATGTCCAAGCTCTTTGCCCTGCATCTAATGATGAACCCTGACACACTGCAAAGAAACTGATTTAAGCCACTTGTGTCTGCCATCTAATACTTTCTGTCATTACCCAGAGTAATGAGTAACAGTTGGCACAAAGAGTGTATGGTATATTGAGAACTATGCTTCATCTCTCTTTCCATTATGAGAGTTAAACACAGTTACAGCATCAGTCCATCGATTAATCTCACATTCCATCCATTCCTCATTCATTAACAATACTGACGCTTGAACTCCATTCACTTGGGGCGACATCTCACTCTCCACCTGGAGGAGACAACCCACTGTTCTCGAGCAGAGAACTGTGACCTCAGATTTGCAGGTCACAATACTTAACCAGGCAATTAATTTGGGGAAAATAAACGGTGACACCAACACTGCAGAAGTTTAACAGACCTGCTGTTTGAACAGGAATATAAATAACTTCCCATATTCAAAATTTCTCACACGGACCTATCACAGCTTCACTCAGTCCTGCTAGACTCACCTATCCTTTTAAAGTGGCACGCAGTGAAGTTATGAGCAACTGTTCAGACAATCTGCTTGGTTTCGCAGTTTGCTCCTCTGCTTTAAGCACAAAGTTAAGTTGTGGGCCAGAAAATTGCAGAGATATGTTGCAATATATGGAATATATCTCTACATTTGTGTGTGAAGGCTACTTGCACTTTAATTGTTACCAACAGTGCTGTTTGAAGTGACCAAATCAAAAAGGTTAAATATTTAATCAGCTAGCACACAGGTATAAAACTAGAATGATTATCTCATCATCTGACCTAATATGATGGTGGACCGGAAGTTGATATTTATATTCATTTCAATACTTTTGCATACTTTAACCCAAACCTTCGCAATACTAAATGCTCCAGAGCAAACTCTAATGATTTAATATGATTGTAGCACAGTGTAATAACATTTAATGATATATGTATAGATCTAACTTTGACAAAATTTATAAAATACAGTACAATCACCTATAATTATGAATGGATATTTGACAGTGAAAGGGAGCAAGGAAAAAATGATAATTTTCTTTCCTGAAAACATGAGCCATCTCAGCTAAATGTCAATATGAGGACACACACACAGACACGCACACCAATCTGAACTCTTGATTACTGGCTAAATTAGATTCCAAATACCCCCAAGCAACATTTCCAAATAAACTACAAGCACCAGGGAGAGAAAGAAGCGGAGGAGAAGAAAGGGTATATGAAGATTGGAAAGGGTGAGGGACAAAGAAAAAGAGAAAAAGAACAAAGCCATATCATGGGACACAGATACGTAATTAAAAAGTCAAGTCGTCAAAATCGGATCAAACGCTAGAAAGCAAAAACTTGCCCAAACGAGCCTCTCTAAGAGGAGTTTAGGCCAAATAATATAAGCATGACTTAGTGATGGAATTCATATTTTAGTTTTCGTGTCCGCATTGAGCTCAGGGGCAACATTTTTATTGTGTCAAGGGAAAACAAAGGGATATTGTTCTCTTTCACAAATGATCACACTACTTTTAAAGAGAAAAGCACTTCTTTTTGTTTTAACTCGCTGAACTTAAACATATAGAGAACAGCAATACAGAAATGGAAAAGATCATCCTTTTATCTTCATGTGTTTCACAAAAGAAACAAAGGTTGGTTGAACCGTACATTAAACAAAATGATCAAATATTACCCATGCTCAGCTGAAATAAGCAGCTATTTTAATTGCAGCCTAAGAGGGCGTTTTAGTTGTAAACAAAAACCTTAGGTGGGAAACTGCATCTACTGTAACTAATTAATGTTAATTCATAGACTTGGCTAGCCTACAGAGGGAAGTCCTGGTCGTTTTCTTTTTTAATGTGTTCTCTTCATGCTGGTGTCTGCACAACTTACATTCCGCCAAAGGGGCGTTGTTGAGCATCAAAATTAATTTCAAGCTTCACAACAGTTTGTAGCTGTTGAAGTGGGTTGCATTAGATATTGTTTTTTTTTTTATATTGTACTTACTAAACTTGTATATTATATTTATATCAAAATTAGTACATTATAAATACTCCATGTATGTTTATTGATATAACTTATGTATGAAGACTGCTCTAACATTGTGAAATTTCACCGATTACTGAACTGGTTAACAGCCTCTATGTGTTCTACTGATACTCTTAAGACAGTACAACAGATTGAGCCAGAAATACATTAATTCTGGACTCAGAACAAGAGAATACAATTCATTCCAGTGACAAGTAATGTGTGACCACCCTAAGCCTTTACAAATGTTTTGTTCAGCTTTCAAATTTTTCATATGACAACGAAAAAGTCTTATTTTGAAGCAAATGTAATCTTCAGTCATCAATAGATTCCAAAGATAAAAAGAAAACAGCAGGACGACAAAAGCCAGACATCCCTATTTTGATCATATTCATCCTCCAAACATTTAAGTAAAAAAACTTTACCAGCTCAAATCACTATATTATCATAACAGCAGAGAATGTACAGCTGCCAATGACAACCATAGAACTATGAAGACTTTTAGGCCCAAATTTACAGACTTGAATTAAGCCGAACTGATTACTATCTTTGTATGGCAGGTTGTAAATGGTTCCCATGCACCATGCTGAAACTCCACTATAAACAATGTTGTAAACACTTTCAATGCCCCGTAATGACCTTAAGTCATCAACTCTTTAACAAAGACATTTATGTTATGGTCTAACAGTGATGTGTAAAGAAACAGCTATTCTTCACTGGCTTTCTTAGACGAGTGTCCATTTCACTTTCTATATTGCTACCCAAACAGTGTCTTGAATATGTATTACCTCTTGAACATGTGCATTATGGCTGCAACACTGGCCACAGTAATATCAGTAACAATGGGATTCCAGTGCATGAATCAAGCCTATAGTGACTTTCTGAATGATGATGAGATTATTTTGGCAGAGATTTAGCGTGGTGGAAAACATTTAACAATGAGTTTTCTGACCAAAATTGTTGGACGTAAGATATCCAATGCATCAAATCAAAACAGATACAGTATTTGGTATGATATGGATGGTTTCAGGTTTGTAAAGGTGAAATAATAGTTTAATGCTACAAACATTGTGGAAATTATTTTGTTCAGTATTTTGAAAGACAGAAAAAGTGTATCTTTCCAGGGAGTTTTATGATTAATCGTGTACTATAAACATGACTTCTTTCAACATAAAGCCTGACAGGAAACTTCTGTAATGATCAGAGCTGCAACTAGCAATTATTTTGATAATCAACTAGCTAGTCTAATATACAATGACTCCAACAATGTTAAAACGCAACCTGGTTAGTCAGCTGACTAAAAAGGAATCAAGGCAGCACAGCTCAGCCGTTTGTTTTCTTCCTTTCCAACTGTGTTAGCTACTCTGGCTACAGCACTCCTTTGGTTCAAGATGTGACATGCATTGTTTCAGTTTCAAATATTCTGAAATCCTAAAAGTTAAAACGACGAGTGGACAATAAAAATAATGGTCAACAAATGGCCGATTATTTGTTTAGCCTAACTGTAATTGTAGGCATCAAACTTATTAAGTAATGCGTGATACGAGCACACACAAGGACACACAGGTTGTAGGACTAGATAACCTGTGAGGGTTGTCTC
The DNA here is from genome assembly GCA_900303265.1 of Brotula barbata. Lineage (NCBI taxonomy): Eukaryota > Metazoa > Chordata > Actinopteri > Ophidiiformes > Ophidiidae > Brotula > Brotula barbata. Next base: position 10,503 of record OMNV01026008.1, on the reverse strand, counting down.
AAGACAGAATTGGTAGGCATAAAAATGCAGAATATCCTAATTAAAACCAAAAACAGAAGACAGAACCCAACCAATATCTTCTATTGAGCGCTGCATGTAATCACACAAATGCATAGCAGAGAGTGCCAGATTGAGGGATCGAAAAAGGCAATCGAATTGATAAAAAAGAAATAGCACCAGAAACAACAAAATGAATAGTGCAGACAGGATATATGAGGACAAATTGTTTGAGAACATTATGTAGCTAAGTTGTTTAAGTTGAGTGCATACATAACTGAGCAGTCTAAGTGCTGTAAATCTCTGGAAACTCACAGGCGTTTTACAAATGGCTGAGTGTAGGAATTGTACACTTCAGACCAAAAGAACAAAACAAAGTGCCATACAAAGTTTCCTTGTTAGCTTCTCCATTTGCGGTCCATTGCTTTGTAAACACAATAAATTGTTGTGTTTTCTTCCGTTTCTATCATGAGATTTGTTGGTGCAGTTTTGTACTCAGTAGCTTAGAGAAGCCAAGATGAGCCGAGCCCAGCCACCACAACAATAACAACAAATTACATTATCTGGGAAATGGATGTTTTTGTGCACAGTACATCACGTCTAAGAGATCAAGTGAGGCTGTGATCTACTCATTTCACCGGTAAGTACAGTCTAATCATAAAGAATGGGAACGATAGTCAGGACCAATGGAATCCGCCATACAAAGTTGAATGACTGACACACGGTGGGGTAGGCATTAATGGGCCTGAGCGGCACTGGCCCAACCATACTACTCACAGGCCCACCCTGCTTAGTTTGATCAAAATACATTTTGTTTCAGAAAAATATAAAAATTAATGTACGAAAAGAAAAAAACTTGACTTATTGTTGACTTATTGTGTGTATTTAAAGGTAGGGTAGGTAATGTTGGAGCAAGCAGGATTTCAAAAGTATACAATCCATAAATAACCGCCTGTTCAGTAAGGGAGTCGAGGAGAAATGAGCGCATCACAACTGCATACAAATAGAACTACTTCATGATTAAAACGGATCAAATGTGCAGATTTGTGAAAATTAGATGTATTGTCTTTCCTTTTCTATTTCTAAAGAAGTCCTTTCTTTCAGGAAAAAGATAGTCCACCCACTTGTACTGGCCTGCCCAAAATACAATTTTTGGCCACGTCCCTCCTGACAGTGGAAAATGGCATAAAATTCTTTCTCAGTTTATTCATGCAATCAGGTTAGTAAATCTCAGATGCATAATCATTCAGCCATTCATTCCCCCTTTCATACTTCTCCATTCAGCCACTACCTAGTTGCCTCAGTCTGATGTAGAGGTCTCTTGGTGTGCATTAGACCATGGAGAAGTCATAAAAATGAACTCATTAGAACTGACCTGATCCATTGACAGAGGAACTTTGAAACCTTCGCACATGCACACCCACGCTCACTCAGTTGTCAATTACTTTAAAAGTGGTGGTCATGCCTGAGAACACATGTATTCCTTACACCCAAAGGCTCAAATGGAACCAACGTGCTCGCCCACACACATTTCATTAAATGCTGTGGTTTGGCTGAGGTTCAGTTTGGTACAGTGTAATATAATATAATATAATATATATATATATATATATATATATACACAAACACATATGTACGTGTGTGAAATTGTGTGAGGCATATCAAGTAACCAAGTAAGAACAATTTTTGATTTCAGGAAGTTGTATTCCCAATTGAGACCAGGGACGGACTAGCTTTTACAGATTTGTCCATTGTAATCCCTACAGCCACTAAGGATGACTTTAAATCAGCTACAAGTTCTGAAACTTTTCCATTGAGGTACCTGGAATAACACCTGGGTCCAATTGTGTTTGAAAAATGTCAGTTACGGGAAGGGTTTGTGTGAATCAATCTGGTGGTGTCATATGGGCTGGACTGCAGCCTTTGGGGTTATTAAATTGCTTTCTTTGTGCCAGACAAGTAAATCCATTACAGGAAACAGTTGGAGGAAAGTCTTTGCACCAACCTGTAGATTGTGTCTCTCCAGTCTCATCTCCAGAATGTTGTTCTTCTCCTCCAAACGCTGCCGCTCCCCTTCTAAATCTTCAATCTTCTGTCTAAAGGATTAATTCATTCACATTAATGTACAAGCTAATTAATGTTTCTGAAGCGGAATGCCAATCATGTACATCTTGATGTTAATTCTAGAGGCATAGATTTGTTCACAGGCAAGGCACATAGTGTGTGGATCAGTGTTAACCTTGTCTAAGCAAATCTTTCACTGTCTGTAACAGGCTATGTGCATGGGTGTGTGTATGTGTGTGTGCCAATTACCTGAGCATGCTGACCTCTTCTGTGGTCACTGAAGAGCTGTTGTCAGCAACAGAGGCCTGCTGTTTCTTCATAGAGTTCAGCTCCAACTCCACCTGGGACAGACAGAGAGGAAAATGGACATGGTGCATTAACATCAAATCGCTGTTGGCCAGGTGCCTGGCACAAACCTTTAGGGTTGGAGATGAATTCTGAGAACTATATTCCAGTGTGCTGCTATCTTCTCAAGACAGACACCCAGAAAAACAGATACATCTTTTATCCAGTGACTCATATATGCCAGTCCACAATATCTATACTGTTTCACCTATTAGTTTTTTTTAGTTTCTGTGTTTCTCTCTGATCTCTCACTCTGTCACTTTGCAATTATCCCTCATTTCCATTTGAACACAATTTTCCTCTTTTCTGACAGTGCCTGTCAGTCTTTCAGGTCATCCTCATCCAAGTCTTCCCAAGACGGTTAAGTAATTACGGCTCTACCAGACAGGTGGATTTCACGCGTCAATACTCATTGCTGCGCCAATATTGATGTCTCCTCAGTAACATGGAGCCATGAAACGAGGGGAATGGAGCCAGTGAGAATATCTAGTCCATCTATTTTTTCTCTTAACATACTTCTGTAATTTCCCTGACAATTAAAAATACATTTATAACAGACTGGTCTCCCTGTTTGACAGATAAGCAAAGTTGCCAAATTATTTTGAGACATAACACTGGATGTGGTCACTTGTCATTCGTCAGTTAAATTTGTCTTAGCCCAGTGAGTCATTAACTGTATATAAAGAATGATCAACATGTGTGACTTTGCAAATCTCAACATCACAACATTTGTGTAATTTTTAGAAGCCAGTTAATATGTGTTAAGTGATAAGTGAAGCGTTTCTTTCAAATAGTATACGGTATTAAGTACAAATGCCATAATGTCTGAGTGCACAGCTATTTGGATTAGGCCAATGTGATTTGCAATGTCAACATTAAATTAAGATTTTTTGAACATGTAAATTTGTCATAGCAAAGCTCCACAATAGTCTACATCCCTGTTCCACCACTGGTTTTACAAATGACAAGCCAATCGCAGTCATTCTACTGCATGCTGTTGGATTCCCTCAGGCATGGTGCTGTGACATATTAGCACACATGTTTGAGAATCAAATGCAGTCCTTAATTTTGTGCTTAACGAAGGGACATCTGCCAAAAATCACCTATATCGCCATATCAGTGTTTCCCCTACCATTGAGATTAGTGGGTAGTGCACCCATAGTTTTCTCCTTTTTTTGCTGCATACTCTCCTCTCAGCTCAAATACCCAGGCACAACAAGATTCACAACGGGCTTACATAGCGTCCCAGATGTTGCTGCTGTGGTTCACAACTCACACCGTGAGTAACACTGTGATGTGTGATTTTGTCCTTCTAGCAACTGTTTTTTTCTATTAATTCCTCTCTATACCTCATTAAAACTTGAAGGAATATGGTATGATAAGGTATATGCTATGTTATGTTATTATGTTCTTATCTTTATTCCTGGATAATTTTCGTCTAATGGCTTTGAAGAGAATCTTCTCTAGACTCACTTCTTCACAGTCCAACATTTTAGTGGGTCTGATAGTTTAGTGGTTAAAATCCTACCTTGTAACCAGAGAGTAACTTAATGAAACTGCTGGGAGGAAATGTTTATGTAGATAAATCACATCCAATGTTTTATGCCATATTTCCCAAATGGTAAAGCAGGGTTAACAGCATTCATAGTTATTTGTGTGACTGTGTGTGTAAATGGATACTGACCGTTTGTAACTGCAATTTGAAAGCAATGGCCTCCTCCTGTGTCTTGATCAGCTGGGCCTGATCAGATTGACACAAAACAAGGAAAGGTTTTAGAGTGTTTTGGTGTAATCCATAACATACCTGTGTAATTTATGAAAACTTTCATTCTTTTCAGAATAATCAGAGAGCTGTTATCTGTTTAATCATCCTACCAAGCAACATTAAAACGCAGTAAATGTGTGCAACGTGTATTTACAATGACATGAGCTAAGTGTTAAGTGTCACTCTAGAATAGACAAACAGGAACTCTGAAAATTCACCCTTGTGGATTCAATATTTGTGTGCAGACAGTTAGAATTAAGTGCTAAGTGCTAATTTGCACATCTACCTCCATCTCTGCATGGTGGCTCTGTGTCTTCTGCAATATGTCCTCTGCCTCTCTGAGCCGTCTGTTGAGTTGGGGGGAGTACTCAGTAGGAGCTAGCTCACTGTCATATGATTCTAGGATGGCACGCATTCCATCACGCTCCTGGAACACACACACGCATACATTAACATATTCAAAAGACAGATCGTGTTCTACTATTGATCAAGTTCAATCTACCTTTAAAAAGAGAAATGCAATCTAAGAATCACACACTTCAAGAAATGTCATGTTTGCACGTGTGTACATGAAAACTAAGGAATAGCAAAGCTCTTTGTTTTTGTGATGTGTCTGTGTTTTCTTTGCATGTCTGTTTGCTGTGTTAATGTGATGCCCAAATGTCTTTGTAAATGAAGAAAAAAGCAGAAGGCAGCCACTTTTTTTCATTCACACTGACAAAAAAATCTTAAGGTTATGACTGTGCTCAACTGAATTTCTTCTCATGTAATAATCAAATCAAAGCCAAATACCTTGACAAATGATAAAGAGTAAGATCATTTAATCAGTCATAGCCCACAAATGTCTGTATAAATGAGGTGTATAACATCACACTGGTTCATCTCTCTTCTCCACTATGTAAAGAGATGAGCTGAAAATTCTAAATGTTTTTTGCTCTATAATACTGTAATAGACTGAAAGATGTGTCCACAGCTCTGTGTTCTGCCCAGAAAAATCAACATAGCAAATATTGCTTCATTCACAGAGGCAGACACAAAAACCACCTCACTTCAAGCTTTTCGCATGTCATTCATAGTGACATTCATGACTTGTTTGTAGTGTGTGTATGTGTACTAGAGCAAGCGTCTTAAGGCTTCAGCATGTTTCAACAGAACGGCACGAAACATCAAAAGGAATTGCTGCAGACTCGTTTGACAAGTCTGGGTTGACCCCCTCCGCACCTCTTCAGAATCTCAGCTTCGAGTCGAAGCAACGGTATGTTTTGCTGATTGGTTTATCTGAGTTAAAAAAAAAAAGGAAAAAAAAAGAATAGAGTCCTTCAGCCCCCTACGAGTGTGTGTGCAATGGCTGCTGTGTGTGGCTGACGTGATTATTTTATTATTATATAATGCAACTTGATTTATTTTGTTGTTGCTGCCCTTACATGATAAAAAAAATTAATATCCGAAGACACCATTAAGCTGACCAACTATTTTTTAGCTACACAACTATGTGTGCGTATGTGTATGTGGAAACACTATGGAGATGTTATTAAAATTGATTTGCACTTAAAACCAACATGCTTTGTTATGTGCTGCGCAAGTATGCTGGAGCCCTTACATGAAAACATTTTTTGGGATAGTTCTGTGGCTACATGTATATGCTATATGTATAAGTGTCACTTTACGAGTTGTGGGAAGGCTGAGGGAGGGGGATCTTTATTAATATTTAATTGTAGTTTTATTACAATTATTACCTTTTATTATCATTGTTATGTGTTAAATTGTCCATTTGGCCTTGTTACGGTTTAATTCTTTTGGACACAATCTTAATTTGGCTGAAAGAAACGCAATGAAAAAAAGACGAGGCTTACAGATCAAGTCTTTGCTTAATGTAAAACCATCAACATAGCATTTGCTCATAGTGGCAGAGGCGACAGGAACCCCGGAAAGATCAAGAAGAGCTCAACCTGCCAGTTCACTCTTTGATAAATGCGAGCCCATGTTGCTAGACTAAAAAGCGCGTATTTAAAAATAAGCTATTCTTTCTGGCTGCCTGGCGATTGTGTCAATCTACAGCAACCAATATCATAGCAGAGAGGAGATTATGCATACTGCACTCATTTTAGCCATATAAATTAGATCCACTGTAAAAGTCACTAAATCACTTTTTAGTCAAAACATCATATTAATGCTGTCACTTGTCTGTTTTATGTCTGAGAATTGTCCAATTTGATGGGGAACGAACAAAAAAGAGCAGCTGCTTGAACAAGCCCCTGCCATTAAAAGAATTTTTGCTGCAGACATGAGATTTCTTTCCCCAGTTTGACCTGGCAAGATGTTAGCATCCTTGAGGCAGTTAATGCAACTCTTAAGACAGTCTTTCTCAGACATTTTGTCAGCCAAAAACAATGTTACCCTCCTTCATATGCATGCGCCATCTTTTGAGAGATAAAATGGAGGAAAAGACGTGAAAAGGATCACTAGAGGTTTTGCCGCAGCTGGATAAAAAATATGATAAACAGATCAACACATGAAACAAGGGAGACCATGTAATGCCAGCTTGACTCAATACAAACTAAATAGATTAAGTGAACACGCTTATTAAGCAAGTAAGAATCAGTAAGCTGAAGCATCTGTTACTTGGCTCCGGTTCAACTTTGTTGATCAAATTTTAGTCTGATTGGTTGATCAGGGTTATTAAGAAAATAAGATTAATTACATGCCTTTTATTCAAAACTACATAGCCTAGTTTATGTGTGTTATTCTAACAAAGATTTGAGAGTAAAGATTTTTATTCAAATTTCTGAAAGAAATGTCATTCTGGTAAAGTTTGTTGTTCCAAGTTTGGAGCCTTATAGGACAAAGGGAATTTATTTGTATTTTTTACAGAAAAAAAAAATCTAATAATAAGATAATCTTCACTCGGCATTCAAACAAATTATGAATAGCCTGACAGACAAGTAGACCGTCAAATAATCTGTAATTCGGTTATAATGCTACCTCTACCTTCTTCTGAGGTATTATGCCGTGCGCGAAACTTAATTACTTACAAACCTACTTACAACTAAATTACCCGTAAATAAATAAAGATCATTAGCAGATAAAATTACACAGGTGAATGTGAATATTAGCTCACTGTTAGAACAACATGTATATGTAACACGTTTAATATTGTGCAATTTTAGTCAGCTAATATTTGGCAATTGCACAATCTTCGTTGCTTGATTCTTAGCATTTTGACAGGGGCATTTAGTTACTAAAGCACTTTAAATAAGCAAAAAAATAAAACAATGCCTTATATCATATCATGCTACCCTAATCTGAAGTAATAATCATTGCATAAATTCACATGCTTGTAGTTGGATTACAAACAAGAAGCTTCGTTAAATGTTTATTTTTCTAAATTTCTGCTGCTGATGGAACACCGTAGTGCCTGCGGTAACACTATTTTGGCATACTATAATTACTCTGGTGTTGGGAGAGGGTGGATGGTCATCTGGACAAGAGCATTTTCTGTTGTGTGTTTGTGTGTTGATTGTCAGGCACCTTGGTTAACAACAACACTCTCTTTTGCAGGCGCCGTACAAGGGACTCCTGTTTCTCTCTGTTCTTCTGCTCCTCCAGAATCTTGCTGCGCTGCTGGGAAAGCTCTAAACGGAGCTCAGACTCTGAACGCTCTACGCTCCTCACACTGACAGAAGAGGATAAAGGAAAAGGCAAGAAGCAAATGAAAGTCTGGGTTACTGACAGGGCAGACAAAGGGCAGCAGAAAATGCAAAATGGGATAATGAGTGGTGAAAGTTCATAGTCAATTTGGTTTATTACTCCATTAGAGCGAACTTAACTGACACCAACACAATTGTCTTGTGATCATTTGCAGCAATGACTTGTGCCAGTACTGATCAATAGGACAACGATTATACCAGAGCACAACACCACATCACCCTGTCACATCACCCCGCCTCCTCTCCTATGGCATCTGCTGTTTCTAATATTTCATAATGAGTTCAACACACCCAGATGCAGAGAACAGCTCTTCAGCTAAAGCAAGCTTGCTTGCTTGCTTAGTTGGACTGAGCTGCAGCATATGAGAGCATGCATACTGTCCTCCCAAAAGACTTCACCTCAGCCTAAACAAGACAAGCCTAATTAATGAATTCCACTCGCTGGCTCGCTCAGAATCTCTTATTCATGCACCTAAACTTACACACAAGTGGCTTCTGTGGAGTCATATCAGAATCAGGACCAGTTTAATTAACTTTCTGACAATTAAGGACTTCTCAGAGTTACGCACTACTAGATACATGTGGGGAAAGAATCATACAGGCATAGAAAATTGGAAAATGGGCTCATATAAAGAGTTTTGTGTGTGGAGCTATGTATTACCGACTGCTGACTGTGAAATTCTTCTCTTTTAGAGCAATTTCTCTCTTCTGGATCTGAATCACCTCCCTGGACAGATCTTCCGGTTTCCTACAGAGACAAGCCACAGAGCATTTAGCATACACATACAGTATATATATCTATATATATATAGATAGATAAATATAGACATATACAGTATATTACCACACACACACACACACACACACACACACACACACACACATAAACTGATAAATCAGTATGACTGAGCAAAAAGGACTAAATAGATAAAAACTAGCTTTTCCACATTCTTTTGTTAGCCAGCCAGTGGGGAACAGAGAAATGACATGGACAGCAGAGGGAGAGATGACAGCAGGCTAAACGCTTGTCACAGATCTACAACACAAACTCATTCACACTATGGGAGAGATTGACAGGTTACAAATAAGACACATAAACACACACAAAGGGAAGCCAACAATGCAGAAGGTCATATACGCCAAGAGAGACAGACAGACGACAGCACACAACCTCTAAATAATTCTAAATAATCTGGGTCTCTCCAAACAATTGAGTCCAGTCAAGAAATGATTGTTATCTCTTCTGAAATGGCACCTGTGACGTTAGGGCAGCTAAAGATTCAGCAGGGCAGGCACACTGGGTAAAGAACCTTTAAAGAAGGATGGCCCCAAAGGCATAAAATTGTTCTGCACCCATCTAATTGTTCACATTTACATCCATCAAAAGAAATTTTGCCTTGCACTACCGTGTAGTGAGAATTCATGATATTGGGTGTGGTCTAAAGTGCAAATGACCTAAAATGTACAATCCCCAGGGCTCTGTGCAACATTTCTTTCCTTCCGTAATGATTCAATTAGTGTTAGTCTAGCACCTGTAAGGGTAAAAGAATAAATTGGGCAGATGACTGGAATAAGATGAACATATGAAGGCTACAAACCCAACCAGCACACCATGTGGAGCTTTGATGGCATGGCTTTACTGCCATATCCACTTAGGCAGGTGGAGCCTTAGGTCTGAAAATCTCATGATTAAAATATGAGTTCATGAATCACACAATGAAATAACTACTCAGGAAAAAGTAATTTCATATTGCTTTCAGCAGATTCCTAGAAGGATTAGTTATGTTCTCAGACTGTGCCTTAGATCAAGGGTGTCAAAAATATGGCCCCCGGGCCAGAACCAGCCAGCCAAAGGGTCCAAGCTGGCCCCTGGATAATAATAAGCGTGAAAATTACAAATATACATGCAACAAAAATGCACTGCTATTCCTGAATTGTCCACTGGAGTTTACACTATCCAAGAGCTCCTAATAAGGGATATTTGTGCCTCATTGCTGAGCATACGGGGGGACTTTGTGAGCACAGAACTGACTCAATTTCTTCACTGCGCTCTGAATATCTCGACTGTGCGCACTTGACTCTGCATGCATCCGCGCTCGACTCTGCCTGCACAGTTGCTCAACTTTGCGGCTCATTACAAATGTGCAACATAACCAGCCAATTAGAGACTTGGAGAAAGTAATACTGATCAGCTGTTTTGTCTCCAATCAGGTCAGTAGTAGAATTATCAACTGTATTACAGAAGCAGTTAAAAATGTATACAAAATCAAGGGGAGTTGTTTGATTTTAAGTGCCTTGCAACACATTTTTGGATTATATTTTTCCTGACATAATTCAATAATCATGTACCAGCAAAGGGAGTATGATTTGAACCGGGCATCATCGGCTTCTCAAGTACACTCACGAACCAGTTGGGCAAAGGAACAACGTCTTAAGCCATTAGACTGATGCTCTTATACTGTACATGTCCTACTTGTAACAATAATGTTAATGTTAATATGATTATTAATGTAGTAATATTATTATTATTATTACCACTACTGCTACTACCAAGAAGAAGAAGAAGAACAATAATAATAATAAATACTAACCAAAAATGTGTTGTAATCCTGAGAAATGTGCAGC